>RJWT010002368.1:0-41273 GCA_004365215.1 Cuniculus paca | reverse complement strand
GGGAAAATCTTTCAGTTTTGAGAGCTTTGAGAATTCAGAATTGTGAGTACGAGACTATGATTACATCCTGCCTACTTAGTATCTTCCTATAGGTACCTCATACACATCTCAAAATTAACACGTTCCAAAATTAAACATTTGATCCCTTTTCCACCCATCAAACTAACAGTTCTTTATCAAGTCTTTCCCATTTCTCTCCATCCACATAAACCTGTAAGCCAAAATTTAGAAGTAATTTTATCTCCCTCACATCTCTACCCAATCCCTGCCATTTCCAATATATTTGCTTCTTTCCTCCTCTAAGATGGCCATGCTGGCCCTCATCCTTCTCATTTTTCCAAACTGAACCCCCGATTCACCCTTGCTCCTACTATATTCTTCACAAAATTGCCAAAAGTTTCTTTTAAAAAGCAGATCAGATCATGCATATCTTATCCTTGCCTAAAACTTTAAAGTGGTCTTCAGCTATTCTTAGAAGAAAACCTAAATCCTTGCTAAAATCTATTCCTATCTCTTCAACCATCTTCATTTCTCATTTCTCCCTACCATCTCCCCATAATTCTCTGTTTTACTATGTATTTTTTCATTTGCTATAATACAACATCTCCTTAACCCACCTGGGCGTTCATATCCATGGTCCCAAAGCTTGAACATTCTTATCCTTACTTTCCCACTCATTCAAATTTCAATTTTAAATGTCACCTCTTCCAAAAAAAGTCTTCCTGACTGTCTAGCAAGTTAGGTCACCCTGGGTATTCTATCTTATGGAAGCATAGTCTTTTCCTTAGTATATTTTTAGTAATTTGCAACTTTATGTTTAAGCAAGTATTTAATGTATACATCAGTTCTCTATACTTTAAATTCTATCTAGAGCAAGAAGTTGTGTTGCTTAACATATATACTGGATGTACCAAGCATCTAGCATAGTACCTACAATATATAGGTACAGATGGATGCCTGCATGCATGCATACATATAAGCATGCAAGCATTTTGGTTTCTGAGATGTGAGTCATTTACTTCTTCAGATGAGAAGACAGAAGAACTAGAGAATTCCAAACATCAGATTATTTATAAAGTTCTTCTTTTATACTTACTGAATGCCTGCCAAAGCTGAAAACTATCTTAAAAACTGAAGCTATGGCAGTAAACAAAGCAATCCCTGCTCTTATAAAACATACATTTTGCTGCCTGACAAGCACAAGGCTATGAGTTCGATTCCTGGTACCCAAAAACATACACACACATTTTGGTGGAGATGAGAGGCAATAATGTGCGTAAAAGAGCCAGTGAGCTTCTTTATTTTTAGCCCCTCAGAAATGAAGAGATTCCAACTATTAAGCTCAGTACTACAACTGCAGCCCACAATGATGAACACAGAGCATTGAGAAAGAAATCTTTGATACTGTAAGCTACTAAGATCTTTGGGATGCTTGTTAACTTATCATATCCAATCTGTCCTAAATAATACAAAAAATGAATTTACTGGTATCTTAGATAATGACAGGTGCTAAGGAAGAAAAGTTTTTAAAAAGCCTAAGAAGGATGAGAGTAGAAATGTTAGGTAGCATTCATAAAAGGCACCCACTTTAAACTAAGTCTTGAACTAGAGCTCTAAAAACCCCAAATTAGATATAAATTATCCCAAGCTTATAGAAAACACTTTTTAATTATCTGTCTTTCCCCAATAAAATATAAAATTCTATGAGAACAGGGTTTTTACATTATTTTACTTACTGGTATAAACTGAACACTGAGTCATTTCCAGTTTTCTTCTCAAGCAAAAATAAATCTTAAAATGAACACACAAGTCTAACATTTATTTATCATCTACCAATGCCTTCATTTTCCTTATCTATCTTTCAACATTCTCTTTTGATCTATCTGAATAATTCCTTATGACATTACCATTATTGAATCTTGGCCTTCAATCTCACAAACAAGATGCAAATTTTTAAATAGCATTATTAGAACATCAAAATTATGTCTTAAAATTTCTAACGCTAAAAAGTTATATAAAAGTTCTACTGTTTAATTAGTATATGCAAATGTAAGTATTCTGTTTTCAATCTAAAGCATTAAAAATACCAACCTGAGCTGTTTCTGTCATTTTCTGTTCAAAATCAGCTTTTGCTAATGCGTATTTTTCCACATAGAGTTTATAGGTATCCGTAGCTTTCTTAGATTTAACAGCTGCCTGTAACAGAACAAAAACATTTTTAACTGCACATTAACCTTTTTTTCCCTATACAAGTTAATATGAAATAACGAAATATATTTTAAGAGTTCAGTATGACACACAACTAACTTTAACGCCTGTGGTCAAGCCTGTCTTAATCATCTGATTTTGTTGTAGTTATATAATAACTCATAAATTAAATATTGACTCTTCTGTCTGATGAAATTTTATTACCCAGAGTAAGATTACATAACCACATAACAGCACAATGCTACTAAGAATATGTTAACACATTGAAAAGAAATTCAATGTACAAAAATGTGACAATGCCATGAGAACATGTTTGACACTCTATACTGATGAGTCTTCCTTCTTCCATACTTCAAACATACACATATTCCATTTAATGTTTGATTAAAGCCCATATATCTAGCTCAAAAGTTAGTGTTTGATGTTTTTCAGTGTCCATTATGTTCCACCAACCCAATAAAATTTGTTTTTAATCAATCTTTGCCTATTTTTTAGGCAAAACAATTTTTAAAATTCTTACTGCAATATTACAGCTCTAGTTTTATCAAAGTGAGTCAATAAAAACTTAGTATTAAATTAAATATGAGGATATGAGGAACCTGAAGGAAAATCAGAAGATTTTCCATCAAGGATTTCAGAAAAGAACATCAAACTATACAAGAACAGCCATAAATTGTTAGAAAGCAACGAAAGAAGTCAAGATAAATTCTGGAGTAGATTATATGTAAAGAAAAAAAAGGATGTGTAGCTTGCAGGGTAAGACAGACTCATGGCTTTCAAGAAACATTTCACTCTCAAAGGACTGCTTCAGTTTAGACACAGGAAGATTCAGGCAGGGATGAAGAATTGGAATAAATAAGAATTTATTCCAAAAGATCAAAGATAGACCAGCTGAAGAATTTCTAGATAGGAAGATTTCCATTTTTCTTATGAGGTAACAGAACATGTGCTAAAAGAGCAATAGGAGAGTAGGCTTGGGACCTTAATGAGAATGAAAAAGGTTTTAAACCATGATGTGGAAGACATAAGGAGTAATATGAAGAGGTGATTAAAAATATTGCTAAGAAGAAAAAAAAAGTATTACTGAGCCAAGTAAAGCTGGAAACTAAGAAATAAGTGTACAGTTGATATATATATATACATAATATAATTATCTCTACATGTGATGATGAGTCTTAGAATAAGAATTGGATACAGAACATTGAGTTTACCCTGAGGCTTGAGATTGGCAAGTATATTTATAGTCCTACCGGCTAAATTGGCAACTTTGTAACTTCTCTAAAATATATAAGTATATAGATTACATACTTTCCTATCTTCTTAAAGAATACATAATGCCAGGCTGGGCATGGTAGTGCATGCCTGTAATCCCAGCACTCGGGAAGCTGAGGCAGCTGGACCACTGTGAGTTGGGAGGCCAACCTAGGCTACAAGTGAGTTCAAGGCCAGCCTGAACTGCATAGTGAGACCCTGTCTCAAAAAGACAAAATAAAATAAAATAAAATAAAATAAAATAAAATAAAATAAAATAAAATAAAATAAAATAAAATAAAATACAGAATGCTATTTAACCATGTAGTATAAACAAAACTAGTCTTGGACCACGAGAAACCGATTCAAATTTCACTTCCACCATTTACTATCCAAATGGTGGTCAAATGGTGACCATATATTTGAGATTTACCTTGTTCTCTCATTCTTAAAATTAGAAGGGGAGGGAAAGGGGAAGTAAAAAGAATTAAGATGTATTACATACATGTACCAACACAAATTTTTTTAAAGCTGTAGTAATAATGAAATCCTTAGATAAAATCCTTAGAACACCATCTGGCACATAGTTAAATTTACAAACCAAAGAGTATCATCTATTTTTGTGGTTTCTAACAAGGAATATCAAAAATATACATCATTAAATTTTGCTGTTGCATAAAGATATAGGAATTACTGATTTTCACCGAGTTATCCAAAGTTAGTCACTTTCTCTAGAAGTGACTAAAACCTGTAACAATTTTCTCCTTTGCTTCTGTAGATTTCTTTTAAATTATTATCATTATCATAATTATTATTATTTTTTCACTGGCTATTTGACATTATTTTATACCACTGTGATCTCTAACATCCTAGCCCTCCTCAAACACAATTAAATGAGATGGCTGAAGTTAACTAATAAGCACCTTCCCAGGAAACACAGGTAACCATGTTTGCTAGAATTTATTTTAGAAACAATTATAATGGCATATTATATGGATTTCCTTTTGGATACTTCTAATGTAAAGAGATTTCAGATCTTTCTTAAAACTACCTACATTTTCAGTTTGTACAACAGCA
The DNA here is from genome assembly GCA_004365215.1 of Cuniculus paca. Taxonomy (NCBI): domain Eukaryota; kingdom Metazoa; phylum Chordata; class Mammalia; order Rodentia; family Cuniculidae; genus Cuniculus; species Cuniculus paca. The sequence goes on along the minus strand of RJWT010002368.1, from coordinate 36,737 downwards.
ATCAACAACCTACAGTCCATAGAGTAAATTTGTTTTAGAGACAAGGTCTCATGCAGTTTGGAGGGATCCTGAACTTCCTATGCAAGTGGCAATGCTCTTGCCTCAGACTCCGAAGTGCTGGGATTACAGGTATGCGCCTCCATGCCCAGCCCTCAAAGAGTAACTTTTAATGACAGTCTAGCAAAAATAATATAGTTTCACTAGTGGTCCCTTGAGTGCTCTTCATCCTATTCTTTTTCCCTGATGCCTATTAAATTACTGCTTAATAATTTATGTGTCACCTACTGATGAAGAATTGAGCTGTAATCACTGCTGGAGACATCTGCAATTTGAAAGGAGAGTCAAAATGAAAAGTTAAAAAAAAAACCTGTAATATCTGTGTCTATGCTTTTAGAAGTAATTCATTTCATGAAATCTGTCTTATAATCTTTTCTTAAAAGGCAAGAATCTATTCTAAATGTATAGCTCAAATAAACAACTTTTATTAATAAACTGAAACACATTCAAGTATCTTTCTATTATGACTTTTCCCAAATAAACACATATGCTGTTATGGATAATAACTTCTCATTGACAAGTAAATTTTTTGTTGTTTTTGAGACAAGGTCTCGCTATGTAGTTCAGGCTACCCTCTGCCTCAGCCTCCTAAGTGCTGGGATTACACACCTGCAACACTATGCCTGGCTAGAAATTTATAATCTAATAGAAATAAAAGATGACTTTCTGAAGAGAGCTCTAGAAGACCTGTACTTCTAGGCTACAAACAAAGTAGTTATTTTACAACATTACATATCACATCACATCACATGGGAATGTATGAGATGAAAAGAATCTTCTAGCTGGGCGTGTTGGCACACACCTGTAATCCCAGCACTCAGGAGGCTGAGGTAGGAGGATCGTTGCGAGTTTGAGACCAGCCTGTGCTACAAAGTGAGCTCAAGGCCAGCCTCAATGGCATAGTGAGACCCTGTCTCAAAGAGACAAAAAAAAAAAGAATCTTCTGACACATTATTTCTTATTATACTCAAATAGTGTCTAGAATTTTTCATAGTTTTACTACTCAAGTCATTCTTGAATCAAGAGGAATGAAAATAATAACAAAATTTTTACACTAACAAATTTTTGTAATTTTTTTTCTTCCTACACTATTCTCACCATTAATCTTGGTCTAGCCATTCACCTTAGCATACAAACTTATTGGATACTTATGACCACAAAATTGTCACGTTTAGCTTAACTCAAAGTTGTAAACAGGCTTAGAGGATACTCTCTGATACCGGGAAACTGTAAATTTCATTTATCTTATTTGAAAGCATGAAGAAAGAGAGAAGGTGCTTTAAATTCTAATTTTTTTTACAGTAGCTTTCACTCTTGAAACATAAAACCAATATGCCAAAACTTATGGAAATTACATACCAACTTTAAGAAGCATCCTGGAAAACTAACCCAAAAAGCACTTATTAACAAATAAAATTTTAAAAAGAATTTGTTGATTTACAAACTATTTTAATAATGACAATATCAAATTTAAAGAAAACTAGGGGCATAATACAAAAGGATGCAGAGGCAATTTTAGAATGTAATTACGAACATCTATATATTTTGCAAACAAGGAACATCCCTCATAGGAAAGAAGTACTGCACATAGTATGCAATAGTAAATTATTAAGTCAAAACAGATTTCGAACATGTTTATTTAGTGATACTATAAAGTCCTAGTGTATAACTACAGAAAGCAAATGCCCTGGAGTAACAAACACGGCCACTTTCTGAGGTCATTATAAAAGTTGCAGGAAGTTGAAGCACTGGTTTGTTTTGTGTGTGTGCATGTGCACTGAGGACTGAACCTAGACCCTTGCATATACTAGGAAAGGACTCTACCACTAGACTACACCTCCTGGCCCTGAAGCATGTTCTTTTTATTCTCTTTCTCTTTTTTTTTAAAGACAAGGTCTTGCTATGTAGCCCAGCTGGCCTCAAATCCAATCCTGCCTTGGTCTCCCAAATGCTGGAATTACAGGCAGGTACCACCATTGTGTTTTTATCTTTTGCTTGTTTTGTTTTGTTTTGTTTTTTGAGACAGGGTCTCACTATATAGCTCAGGCTGGTCTTGAACCCATTATGTATTCTATGCTAGTCTCAAACTCACAGCGATCCTCCTGCCTCAGTCTGCTGGAGGCAGGCACCACCATGCCCAGCATGTTCCTTTATTCTTAAGTGATGCAATCATGCTTAAAAGCATAAATTTATTGGCTGTCTGTTTCAGGATTAGATCTCTTACATGTGCTTTTAGAAGTCTGATTGTGCATTCTCACTGGGGGAGGTCTGTGATTTTTTGCTCCCTCTCCTCTCTGCACAGCATCTACTGTAAGGTAAAGAGCACCTCCTTAAATTGTGTCATGCTTTATCCTTTATGCTTTCCCATTCTTTACGCTTTATCCTTTATGCAGTTCTCAGGTTATCTCCTGCCGGCCCTCCAAGGTTCCAATTTAGTCTCAGTCTTAGATAGCTTTTAACTACTTTCCTGTAAAAATACTGTGGGCATAGGCAAAATAGTCATGTTGGTTCCCTGCCTTGATTCTGGCTCAGGATGATACTTTTATACCTTGTTTCTCTAAGTCCCCAACCTCCCAATAAGGCTTTAACCTAGTCAGCAGTCAAACGGCCTTCTTTTCTTCCCTACCTATGCTTCACACAATGAGCCAGGCATGTTGTGCCTCTACTCAAAAGGAGTACTTGGCACACAATTGTAATCCTAGGACTTGGGAGGTTGAGGCAGGAGAGTCATGAGTTCCAGGATAGCCTCAAAAAAAAAAAAAAACAAACAAAACAAAAACAAAAACAACCAAGGGGAACATCTGCTCCTTTATAACACAAGAGTCAAATTTTACTGCCCACTGTAGGACTTACATATGCTTATATAATCAATCTTTACATGTCACTTTGGATGTCTGGACCACAGAAATAATATTCTTCACTGTGAACCCTGTTAATTTTGTTTTCTCTTATGTTTTATTCACAATCACTGGGTCTGAAACAAAGAGTTTTCAAACCATGAACTTGCTGTACCCCTTCTTTCCCTTCCCCTCCCGATTTTTGCTTAATGTACAAACATAAAGGAAATACAATACTCCGTATTTCATTAACTGCTGACTTTCCTAGTTTTTGCCCATTGTATATACAATTTTAGTCATAATCATACTACCAATATAATTTCGTTCTCTGTTTTCACCAAATAGTTCAAATATTGTAGAAAGTTTTCAAAATTATCATTCCAAAGGCTTATTCCTAAATGACATATACTGTACTAGAGCAAAAAAGTAAGTAACTGTTTTAGAAAGGGGAAAAAACAACCACTTTAAAATGTGAATGACAGAAAAGGTCCGTTCTTTATCACAATGCAACATAAATGTGTTCAGAGTCAATAATCAATCACCTACAACATACATGTAAAGTTTATCTTCAAGTTTCTACATTTTTCTAAATATACTAAAATACTGCTTCAAAAATTTTTACCTCATTGAAACTCATACCAACCAATATTATCAATTATCTTTCCCTAAAAAACTTCTTGCAGGGGCTGAGAATGTAGCTTAGTGACAGAACATGTCCCTAGCATGCAGAACACCCCAGTTTAATCCTCAGCTCCATGAAAAAATTAGAGTAAATAAAAATACCTTGTATATATCATTGAAATAAAAGAATTCCTATTTTGTGTTTGTTAACTATTTATCATAAATAATACATTTAAAAGATTTATTTCTATAAATCATAAACATTGTAAGATGCAGTGTCATTATCTTCAAAATGAGATCATTCTTGATTGCCTAAAGAGTAAATGCACTCTTGCATACTAAAGAGCTACAAAACCAGAGAGATGGTATTTTTACTGTAATTACCTTTTCTATTTCTCTTTGTGTAGCTCCCTCTTTTTTCAGACGCTCCTGTTCTACACACTTGGCATTGTAATTTTCCTTGGATTTCTGGAGGGCCTGAGTTATACTCTGAATGGTTTGGACAGCTTCCAGAGTTCCTGCAACTTCTTCTTTAGTCTGTTTGGTATGAAATGATTCATCAAAATGACTGAAGTGTAGGCACTCAATATCTGACCAATCAATCATTTAACAAGAAAAAAACATACCTTTTTATGAGATTTTACTTGCTCTTCTCCATACTTCTGAACTTCCTTTATTAATTCCTGTAATTTTCTAACAAGATCCAAGTGACAATTTGCTAATTTCTCTGTAGAAGTTTTGAACACATCCCATACTGGTGCAAATGTTCTAAGTGAAAAGAAAAAATGGGAATCATTTACTGCAAGAAAATGAAAACTTTAAAGTTCTAAGATGGAGACAATGAAACTATAATGCCATATTCAGCAATTTTATTTAGGCAAAATATGAAATTTAAATAAAGTAAGTCAGGCACAATGATGTACACTTGTAATCCCATCACTCTGGGAAGCTGAGGCAGAAAGAGTGAAAGTTCTAGTACTGCTGGGGAAACCCATGGAAACTCTGTCTTAACTTTTTTTTTTAAAAAAAGGATGAGGATATAAGTCAGTGTGAAGGCCCTAAGTCAGTGGTGGTAAACCTATGGCACACATGCAACAGTGGGCATGCAGAATCCTCTCTGTCAGCACACAAGCCCCAACAGCTGCGCATCAGATAACAGTTGCTTTTTCTGATCTAAAACCTCAGTATTCAGGTTTAACTGCAGTGTTGGCACTCTGATAAATAAGTAGGTTTTGAGCTTCAATTTAGATACTCAGTATCTAAAAGGTCCCCCAACACTGCCCTAGGTTCAATTGCTAGTATCATACACACACACACACACACAAAAGAAATAATGAAATGACTGAACTTGTTTGGTTTTTTTGTTTTGTTTTTTACTCCATGATTAATTAATGGAAGTTTTTTAGATCATACGTACAAACAGATTATTTTCATGTCACAGGCCTCCACAGCCACTTCTATCATATTATTTTCTGAGATGATTTTGGTTAGACTTGTATCAGATGCCTATCATTGTCTTTTATTAAAATCTAACTCTATTATCAAACTCCAACTTAAAACTAGTACCCTAGTTAAATGCTTTATTAGAATATAGAAAGCTGAATCAGATACATACCAGGACCCTCCTGGAAGTATACTTTTAAGGCATAATAACACAACCATTTCTTCCTTAAGATGCTTTATTAAAAATAAAGTTTCTCTGAGACTGGAAATGTAGCTCAGTGGTCCCAAGTGCTTGCCTTGCATGCACGAAGCTAGCACCACCACAAAATAATAACAGAATTTCTCTCAACTGAAACTAGTAAAAGTCAAATTTTTATACATGATTTTGTGTGTGTGTGTGTGAACATTTATGTAAGAATTACTTTAGAGCAGTTACTTAAAATCTTTGCTTAAGCTTTATAATTTTATCTACCTATGTTCTTCAACAATGTATGAATCTCCCTTCTTCTAGAAGGTATGGGATGTGTCATGAAGTTTTCTGCCACTTTTCCCTAATATTAAGTATCTAAAATGTTCAGCAGGCTCAAGTGTATTCAAGAATTGCTACATTATCATATTCTGAGTAACACTCAAGTTGGCAATGGTTAGTTTAAATCAGTTAGTGGGAATGATGTAAAGATAATTCACGCTTTGCTCGAGAACTGTACTTGCTTTTAAAGTGGTCTCTACAACAAAATTCCTAAGAGAAAAAAATAGGAGCAATCATCACTGAGGGAGCAGAGAATCTAATTAATTATTTTAGTATGTATTCTGTGCCAGTTATTACATTTCTTAACTATTAGAAAATTGGCAGCAATCATTATATGCAATAATGAAGTTCAAAGGGGTTAATCGCAATCCTTAGCATACAACTATTCTGATTAGATCTCATGGCATTCTTTAAAATCTCATCAGTGCTTAGATGGAAAATTTCAAGAGAAAAAGATATTTAATGAGTACTCACTCACTAATCCACCAAAATACATACTTTACCTCATGTAAATCTGATAAATACTAGTATAGATTTCACAAAGCAGGTAAGACAGATTGTCCCTTTTACTTCATGAAAGAATTCATTCATAAGATCTATTTTTTTAAGTGGAATTAAACTTTTAAAAGTTTGACATACCCAACCTTTCTCTGGTCAAGTCATATAATTACTGTATACAATAATAAGCAGTTGAGAAATAAAACTGAAATATTCAAAGTATATTTAAATGCAACCAAATATAAAATTCCGTTTCCTGCAAAAATAAATAACAGTAAAGAAAAAAAAATTTACGATCTTGAATGATCACACATACACACAAAGTACTACTTACTATTTATGAAAAGCACACATTCAAAAGACATGTTAGGAAATAGTTGAAATCAATCCATATTTCCTTAACTAACCACACAGAAACTAAGAATAAGGTAGTATCTTGTTTAACAAAATCAATTAGCTAAAGCTAGCTTTTGTTACTCCAGTTGCATTTTGGCTCCTCTACTGTGATGAGCAAGGAAGAAATTATGTTTTAGAAGAGGCTTATCAATACAGGGCCTCTAAAAATGAGAATGTGTCAAAAAAAAAAAAAAGCAAAAGTATAAATGGGGAAAAAAGGAAGAATATAGCTGTAGCAAAGGGAGGAATGGAAGGAATTAGAGGACAAATAAGAGGAAAAAACCTGAAAGAGTTACAAGCCACAGCACCCACTTTCCCAGGTGAAACAAGCAGTAGCTCCCAGCCTTTCCAGCCACAGTGTACAAAGTTGCAAGAGGGCTTTAAGCTTTGTGGGCTATTGCTACACACTTAAGCACAGGGCCACTGCATTGAGGACGAACTAAGATTCCAACTACTCTTTGTCCAGGCCACAAAGTAGGAAGGCTTTGACTTAAACTCATGCAACCAACACTACAGAATACATATATAAAATAATCACACTTAACCTCTTTTGAGAAAGTCACAAATTCATCTGTGAATCTGGTAATTTGTATTGAACTTCTTCATTGCAAATATAATTTGCAAACTTATACATGAAATTTCAGAGGATTCACAAATTTATCAGAAGCCTAGATACAGAGAAATCTTTTATAACTGCAAAAATCTTGTTAGACTAATTATTTCAACATCTTAGCTAAAATTACAACTTCATCTCAATTTTTAGATAAGTAACCAATCCTACCAGAGTTATTTTGGTTCATATTATACAATTATAATTATGAGCACATTTTCATTTTAAATACAGTATTGATTTTCATTTTTCAAAAAATATATTTCTTCAATAGAAATTTTAAGAAGATTTAATGAGTCAGTAAAATCATAGGAGATAATGGATTTTAATTATTTCAATAAAGTTTAAGTTTTTAAAGTTCACTGTTCAGCTACAACAGAATTTAAATAAATTTATAGAAAACATATATAAACATACTTATCTCAAATTTACAGTATTGAATGATCACATAGGAAAAAAGTTTCATTCTTTCAATTATAGTTCACGGAAAGTCAAGAATATATTCATATTAAAATAGACACATTTTAAATAAGTACATAATACAGCTATGCATGCATATTGATATATACAGCAACATGCCCCAGCCCTCAGGAGGCTGAGGCAAGAGGATCACTATGAGTTCGAGACTAGCCTGGGCTACAAAAAGTGAACTCATGGTCAGCCTGAACTGCATATCAAGACCCTGTCTCAAAAAGACAAAAAACAAAACAAACAAACAAAAAATGACAGAACCAATATGTATCACCAGTCCCTTAAACATATTACTTACTGTTACTGTAGATGCCTTAGCCTGTGTAAGTACAACCTACACTGTTTGCATGATAACAAAATTACCTAAACATTTCTCAGGGGATATATACAACTGTACATAACAGTGTATATATACTATACTTATGAACTATTAGATCCATGACAGAAACTTAACATTCAAGAATTTTGCCTAGAGGACACAGAAAAAGAGGAAAAAACTAACTCACCCAAGTTGTGAATAGTTGCTTGCAGATTTTGCTAGTTTTGTCATTGACCTGGAATATGCCTCTTCTATTGTTGCTCTGTTGAATCAAATTTCCATATTTTAGTACCACTTATGACCAAAAGCATAGCAAAATTATCAAAATATAATTAAAAATGCAAAAACAATATACTTCAAATTACATGTTAAAAATCAGTAGGTAGTCACGAATTTGTGGCCTATCTTTTAATGCCTTTTGTGTACATTTACTTTTAAAGACCAGTCTGGTATAACCTAAATAATTTATATCATAAAAAATTTTTGATGACATAACTAATTTTTTAATCTCTAGTACCAATGGACAGATGAACAAGAAGTACAAGAGTGTTTTTATTCTTGTCTTCCCTCTCCCTTCTATAGATACTGATCCACTGTGGTAAGTCATTTGTCTTTAATACTTCCTTAGTATACTTAACATAATTTTAATCATCTTTAACATTATGATGTATATTTGATAGCTGAGATTAATGATAATCATTCATACAAAACTAAATATGAATCATTAGCAAGTCTGAAGTCCTAAACTTTGGGGCTCCATTTATATTGTAATTATGTCTAAAATATTAACAAGTATTTAATACTAGAAAACTTAGTGAAGACTTAACAAAGTCATTAGATACGAAATTTAAAAAACCAAAAATTATCCTATGGACACATGACCTATAAATGTTTGGTTTTACTTTTCTCATAATTACTTTAGCCTTCTCAGTACAGGCTACCCTTAATAGCAAAATATTCTATATTCACCACTGTTCTTTTATTTTTATTTAACAGGTTCAACTTTCAGCCTCTAATGTCAAATCCAGATCTCCACACTGCTCTTGCCAAAAACATCTATTCAATATGTAACTGTCCTAAGTATAACTAAGATAACTGAATCACCTCAAACTTAGAATATTCAAACTTAGCTCATCTCCAAACTATTTTCCAATCCAACTCCCACAAAAAGCACTCTAACAAAAAAATATTAATAGTGCTGGGCCTGATGGTGCATGCTTGTAATCTCAGCACTGAGGAGGATGAAGCAGGAGACCACAGGCTACAAAGCTGGGTTACAAAGCTGAGCTCAAGGCCAGCCTACACTGCAAAACGAAACCCTATCTCAAAAAAAGATTTAAAAAAAAAAAAAAGTAGCTATACTGCCTCTCACTGATACCACTTTGCTAGTTTTCTGTATTTAAACTCTTCTGTACTTTTAAATTAATCCTCTATTACAAGAGTAATATATAGAGAGCATCTTTTTTAAAAAAGTACAGGAAGAAATATTATTATTCCAATGTTAACAGCAAGAAAAAGCATTTAAATTTCCAGTAATAGAGAATATGAGTATAAGAAAACTGTCCACTGAGGAAAACTAGAAAATCAGAAGACAGGAGATGACTGAAATGCATCAAAAAATTAACAAGGCAATGAAGAATCAGTAGCACAAAATACATAAGAAGGATCAAAATACAAAAGAGGGATATTCCAAGAAACGAGTCAGGAATGGGGGCAGCTAGAAGAGGCAGATGAAAAGTTGGGAAATAGAGCACAGCTTTTCACAATCTCATGGACAGGAAAAAAAATCTTTCAGTTTGATGGGAAAACACATCTCCCCTTAAACTGAGTTCCAAAATGTAATACCATACAAAAATGGAGGAACCAGAAGTAGACGAGCACTCACAGAAACTGTAAACAAGATCTTTTTAGTCTCTGATGTTGGATCTTGTACAGACATCTTAATTTACATTCATAAAATCACCAGGCACATAACGAAATAAGAGCACATGAACCAAAAAACCAGCAGGAACAAACTGGCAGGATTCCAAATAATAAGATGATAAGGTTTAGCCTTTTTGAGTTTATGTACTGCATTAAATACTATGTTTATATACTATGTACTAAATACTTGGATTTATGTACTATGATAAATCAGATTTAAAAATTCAGTAGAGAACTGGTAATTACTTAAAAGAATGGAGAAAAGCATCCCAAATTTCAAATAAATACAAACTACAAGGCAGTATGACGGAAGGCAGTTTGTTGGTTTCTTACTCAACATTCTCTTCCCATATGATTTAGCAATTGTACTGCTTATTTACACATAAAGAGTTCAAAACTTATGAACACACAAAAAACTGCACACAAATACTCGTACTAGGCTTATTCATAATGGCCAAGACTTGGGAGCATCCAAGATGTCTTTACTGAATGAATAGATAAGGCCTAGATTAAGGGGAAAGAAGGGAGTCCTGGACTTCTTGTGATTGGTATAAACAGAGCTAAAAGGTATAATGACATCTCTTCTGAAGGTCACCAGGCATTGATGACCTGGAAGTGTTAGAGGAAGATAGAAAGTGGGGTGCATGCCAAGAGATGCAGAGTTCTGAGACCTCTCTTTTACTCCTGCCAATGAGGATGTAGACACCAAGAAGGGACAGTCTCACCTAAAATAAAGAGCTTTTAGACTTCTCAACCCCAGGAGAAATGGGGAAACCAGAAGATTGGTCTTAGGTTATATATCACTTACTTCCCAATTCCCACCAGTCTATAAACTCCACAAAGGCAAAAATTGTATCTTTACCACTATACATCCCCAGAATCCAGGCAAGTGCATGATGTATGTATATGTGTGTATACATGTATATATGTGTATGTGTATATGTATGAATAAATGAATGCTGAAATATTATTTACTAAATATATTATACAAATATGTATTTAATATTATATACATGAATATACATGGATAAATGAACATTGGAATATTATATGTAAAGGCAAAGAATCCCTATATTATCAAGGTAATGATTTTAATTGTGCTTATATAAAAATTTCCAAGTATGGCTAGCCACAAAACAACTTTAAGAAGTAGTATATACTAGCTTTGAGTTTTGATTTTGAATATTATAGCAACTTAGTTTTCAAATTGATTTATATTCTAAGAGACTTAAAGATAATCATATTTTATAAATTTTAAAATATATAATTAAGACTTTTCAATAAAACTTTTGAAGACATAAACTATGAATTCAGAAAACTGCAGGGGGAGGGAGTATGGTAAACCAAACCCAGGGGTGCTCTACCACTGAGCTATATGCCCAGTCCTTTTCATTTTTTTATTTTGAGAAAAGGTCTTACTCAATTACCCAGGCAGGACTTGAACTTTCAATCATTCTGCTTCAGCCTTCCTCAGTGCTAGGATTCAAGCATATACCACCATATCCAGCTCAGAAAACAGTCTTTTCAAATTATTTTAATATGTTTGTTTAAAGAAATGGTAATATTTTATCCTGCAAAATTCCTGAATTTTTTCCTGCATCACTCTGCTAACACAAGTAATGAAAAATAGGTAAATAATATGTCAATCAGTAATGTGTAAGTTGGAATTTGACAATATCACTTTGAGCCATTATATAGTCTTCATGTACATAGATAATTTTTAAAAAACTACTTCAATATTTAATTACAAAGTGTTTTTAAAAGTGCTTTACTTACTCCAAATACAACTAAAATTTTGTCAATTTACTTATATTCTAAGATTTTTAACAATAAATTGTTAAATAAATGACTTATACCTATTTCATACCTTTCTCTTACAAAATCCGCTAGCTCTTTTGTCGATATCTGTCCATGTTTCATATTATGGTAGAGAACATCAAAGCCAGTATTTTTTTCTCCCTAAAATTAAAAAAAAATTAGTTTAACAAAAAACAGAGATAAAAATGACTTGAGAATACAAAAGCCCTAAACTAATTATTTTTCAATTTTTATGGTAAGCTGTTTTTCCTTAACCAGTTATTTGTCCTATGATTTTAAACTGTACCAAAGCAATTCTACATGGTTTGAGACAACTTGTATATATCTATATAACAGTACTATTAATGAAATTAAGTCTGAAATTTTAAGGACTAACACGCAGCATAATTTAGAAAGAATAAACAAGGACCTGATAAAATACATAATGAAATCCAACTTCAATGTCTTTGATGCACATTAAGGGACTCCTGATTATTTAACTCAGTTTGTGCTTTGAAATAGCTAAATCTTGATTTTTGAGTCAAGCCAGCACACTACTCATTATATAAGCACTGAACAACACAAAATACTTTACAATTCCTATTTTTAAGCCTTTCAGTAAATTTAACATGAGAGGTGAGAAGAGATAAAATTTTAAGAAAAGAAGAAAAATGCTATTTAATTACTATTTGACTAGTGAGAAATTAATAAAATCTGGTCACTACAAGCCTAGGAAATCTTTGCTGCTATTTAATCCTACAAATTTTAAATCAGTGAACCATAACAAAATATTAAAGATGTCAATATAGTCAAGGAAATAAAAACTCTCTTAACAGCTTAGCTTTTTTTATCTTTAGTGAAAATAATGAAGAATTGAATGCATTTGTTAGAAAGAAAATCAATACAAAAGCAAATGTTATACATTTTTCAACAGTTCACCAAAACCAAACAACAGAGGAAGTTCCCATTATGCTGGTGTCTAATAAACTCACCAGCTTAACATGCAAGTACTGTACTTCACCACACAAATGACAAAGTAAAATGACCTATTTGTAATGAGACAATATAAACAATACCATTTGAAGACCCATTCCTACTTAATTCCTACTTCAACAAGAATGTAACATAAAACCACGATCTCTTATAAATCCAAACATTTCCACTGGGCTTCTGCAACTTTCGAAGATAAAGAAAAATTTATTGTTCCACCTTAGCTTTTGCTTATACTGAGTTTTTCAAGCAAATGTATTCCAAAATAGTCTTTGAGAAAACCATCACATTCATTTACAACAACAAAAGTAACAGGCAAATTTGTAAATAAAATTAGAGACAAAAAAACAAATTTAGCAATTCTCCTGCCTCAGCCTCTGAAAGTACTGGGATTATAGATCAGCCAGCTCTGCATCTGCGCACAATTCTAACAAATTAGGTTACCTGAGTTCCCAAAATGCATTATGAACATTTAACAGGTGGGCTGAGGCTGTAGCTCAGTGGTAGTGTAGAAATCTACCAAGTGTAAGAACTTGGATGCAATCCCTAGAACCACACACACACAAAAAAAGTATAGAACAAATGAGAAGTGGGACAAAGTGAAAGGCTACTACAAACGAGCACAGCGAGTATTAGAAGCCATATTTACCAGGTTCACAATAGAAAGAAAAAAACTCTAAAAAGACAAAAACTTGGAGGCCATGTAGTAAGTGGGACAACAAGATCCTGAGTATTTGTAATACTATAAACATTAAATAATCAAGAAAATGTTGAGCTGGGGTTGTGGCTTAGTTGTAAAGTATTTGCCTAGCATGTGCAAGGCTCCAGGTTCAATCTCAAACACAAAAATTAAAAACAGAAAAAAAGATTAAAGTACATTCTGAATTTATGTTCAAATTAAGAAACCCTTGAAAGAGCAAGCTATTTTGAAATTTGGATATCTAAATAACATATTACTTAGAAATCCTAGAAGGAATGAGGTTCACTTGTTTCCTTTAAAGTATAATATTAATATAGTAACAGTAATATACCTTAGGAAAGAGTACTAGATACTCCATTCCTTGAGTCCTCACTGGAAAAGAAAAGGAAACCCATCTAGGGATGGTGATGCAGAGGGCAGCTCCTCAGGAGGCACTAATGACCACATGTAAACAACTTTGTATGGTTACACATCCATTTGTCATTGCTTTTTACTTGTAAATTCATTAATTTACTTAGGTTAAAAAAAAAAAAGCGAGTCAGAATCCAGGCACCATTTTCCTTAATAAAATTTCACAACACTATTAACATTGATAGCAAACTTTTTCTTTAACATTTCCTAAGTAAAAATTTAAATACTTGGCCAGGAATTTAGCTCAGCGGCATAAATGCCTGCCTGGCAAGCATGAGGTCGTGAGTTCGAGCTCTGGTACCAAAAAAAAAAAATTTTTTAAATACTTCAAATGGAGATATATGTACCCTAACATGATATGCTTAGCATATATATATTTTTTTTTAAAAATAAAACTTCAAGGAACCAAGGTTTTATTCATCATCTCTAAAACTTACTGTATAGCCTTGATAAGTGATGACAGAATATTACATACACATATACACGTATTTGCAAACTCATAACCAAGTGGGTTGATTTTAAGAATTACTCATCAGTAACAGGCATTTTCAGCAGCTTACTCATTAATCTGATAAACATGTGAGTTAAGAAAATATATATAGGGGGCCAGGGATATAGTTCATTGGCATAAGCACCTGCCTGGCAAATGCAAGGTCATGAGTTTGATTCCTGGTACCCACCCCCACAAAAAAAAAAAAAGAAAAAAAGAAAATATGTATATCCACAAAGAAATGTATGTTTATAGAAACATTATTCATAATAGTCAAAAGTTGGCTATTATACCCATGAACTCATGAACAGATTAAAAAATAGGACATACCCATTTGATGTATATTACTTGACTGTAAAAAGGAATGAAGTATCATTCATCACTTTCTTAAACATTGATGAATCTTGAAAATAGTAAACTAAGTGAAAGATGAGATCATAAAGACCACTTATTGTTACTTTACTATTTTTTCCTTTAGTACTGGAGACTGAACCCAGGGCCTCTGCACTCAGCTACATCCCCGGCCCTTTTTTATTTTTTATTTTGAGAGACTGTGTTGCTAAGTCACTAAATCTGGCTGTGCTCAAACTTGCCATCCTTCTGCCTCAGCCTCCAGAGTGCTGGGATTATAGGTGTGTAACACCAAATGTTACTTTTTAATATGAAAATGACATGTCATGCACGTGTTTTGCACTTAAATTATCAACTAAACTGAACACCAGCTTAAAAGATAATTAACTTTGAAGGTCAACAGGTAACTGAAAATGTTTAGTTTTAGTTTTTTTTAGTCTAATACAGAGATCACATGTGAGACTATCTTGAAATTTCTAATATAAAAGTTTAAATAAGTCATTAAACCTATTTCTGAAGCCAAAAGGCATTCTTTACAATGTTATAACTTTATACTTTAAAATACAATACATATATTATAATATAACATATTTCCACTTGAATTAAAAAACATGATTCTCTCCTTTAATGAATTTTTTTAGGGTAGTTAAGAATTTAGTGTGCAGGGCTAAAAAAAGAACTCAGAAATCAAAATTTTACCCTTTCCAATATCAGTGTTCTAAAATCCTTCCTCTGAATCGAACTTGCAGACTAAATCACTATCAACTTTTTACTTCCAAATTTTTCCTAAGATTTAGGCACAAAAACAAAACACCCCTCCCCAGAACTCCAAAAGTTGCATGATAAAATGTAGCACAATCGAAAATACTGCAGTTTTGTAATGTCTACTCACTTTTGATGAGTTAGAAAATAGGCAGAAGACTACATGCTATAATTAATTATAAATTTAAAAACTTATTTCACCAAGTTTCCTTTTTATTTTTTTAAAGTTTGTGGAGGAATAAAGGTCAGGAGTTACTTCTAGCAAAATATTAATCACATTCCTACATCTTCTCAAATCCAAACTGACTCAAAATAAAAAATATCATCTGGTCTACACTTCCCTTTTATTCTAAGCTTTTACTGACACTGATTAGACAATCTTAGACAAGTCACTGCAAAATGTAACATTAATATGGGTGTAATCTAGTTTCAATCCTGAGTTCTCTTAAAAAAAAATCATGAAATATTTAACTCATTCTAAAGATTTTCTTTTTTTTTTTTTTTTTTTTTTTTTTTTTTGCGGCACCGGGGATTGAACTCATGACCTTGCCAGGCAGGCACTAAGACCACTGAGCTAGAACCCCCAGCCCTGTTTTTGAGACAGGGTCTCACTATGCCGTTCAGGCTGGCCTTGAGCTCACTTTGTAGCCCAAGCTGGTCTCGAACTCACAATGATCCACCTGTCTCAGCCTCCAGAGTGCTGGGATTACAGGGGTGAGCCACCACGCCCAGCTCTAAAGATTTTCTTATCTAAAGCATAGCCACTCCAATGCTCCAATGAAGTGCCTATTAAGGAGTCTTCTGATGGGAATTCGGCAAATCTGCAACGACAGCCCTCCCATGCCATTTTTGCCTTGAAAACTGCTAGGCAGAAGAGGATAAAATATATGCAAGCAATTTTCCCACAAGTAAACGGAGCTTTCAAGTTATAACCCTATCTAGCCAATATTTTGTTTATACACTAAAATTTTCAGTCATGATCACTAAAACTATTTTGCAGAGCTAAAGCAAAAAATAATGATTAAAATATATATAATGACCACACCTCAACAGTCAGAACCATTTGATGGACATATAAAAGTGACCATCATTCCAATTTTAGTATATTTGCTAGAAGCGAGCAGACAAAAGTAACTCAAACATGTGTTGGCTGACCACAGGAAAGAAATTTTACATTTTTTTAAAAAGTTTTTCTTACCTCTCAGATAATTCTCCCTAATCTTTTTAATTGTAACTCACCTCATTCAGTTAGTTAAACCCTTAAAGCCACCTAAATAAATATGTATGGGTTCAATTAAAATCAGCAGAAGCAAGCAGTAGTGAGGTAATTTTATTTTGATGTCTTCTGAATTTTCTGTGATATTCTACAAATGGAAGTGATTTTCAGTACTTTGCAAAGGAAAAAAATAAAAATTAACAGTTTCAGCTTTCTCAATTCTTCAATTTATGCTTGCAAAAAGACAGAAGGCTACTTTCTTAACTGACATTTTGTTCACATCAGTACTTAAATCTCCAGTCCTTGTATATTTCATAAGTGAGGGGGGGAAGCCAGTAAATCAAACCATGAAAAAAAAGGCAAGTGGTCCCAAAAAAGAATTTTATAATAGAACCCATCCTCACTTTGTATTTCTTCTTTTGTTTGTCTTTTGAGAAGGGTCTCCCTTTGTAGTCCAAGCTGGCCTTGAGCTAACTATGTAGCCCAGACTGGCCTTGAACTTGCAGCAATCTCCTGCTTCAGCCTCCCAGGTGCTAGGATTACAGGCATGCATCAGCATGCCCCGCTTGAATTTCGCATTCCTAAAAAAAATTAAGGCTAGTGGGGAAAAGCTATAGATAACTTTCATTCTATATTCCATGTTTTGGGTTACCACAATAATGGTTATCACTAAAAAAGAAAACTTTTTGTTTGAGGTTATTGTTTCAACCTTGAAACTAAAAACTCATGTTCCTTGGTTTTAAGGCCCAATCACACCAATTTGCTTCACTCTTCCTCACTTTTGCCTAGAGTCAAGCATGTCTGCTTATCAGAGCTTCCATAACTTTTATTCCTGCTGTTCCATCAGGGAACCAGAATATTTCCTCAACTTTATCAGACAGTTCACTAATCACTTCCCAATTTTATGCCTTCTTCTCACATCTTTACTAAGGTCTCAGTGGATGTTATGCTGTTACTTCTGTCCCTACCCACATTTGACCAATTTATGTTTAAGTGAGGACCAGAGTAATAATCAAATCCTTCCAATTCTAATATTCTTTAATCTTCCACACTAAAAAAGCTGAAAGTCAAGTCCTTATTCCTTTCCTTTTGAAGTGTCCACAGCACCATATTTCCATTTGGATTTCTTAAGGTGCCTCGTAAACTGTTCTGGAACTGTGATATCAGGATGGATAATCTTAAGAGATATTCCCATGACATGAAAAACTATGTCCAAGGGTTTATTTTCTCTTTTCCCAAGGGTTTATGTTATATTCAGGATGACTCAAAGCAGAGCTGTT
Organism: Cuniculus paca; assembly: GCA_004365215.1. Taxonomy (NCBI): domain Eukaryota; kingdom Metazoa; phylum Chordata; class Mammalia; order Rodentia; family Cuniculidae; genus Cuniculus; species Cuniculus paca. Next base: position 19,036 of record RJWT010002368.1, on the reverse strand, counting down.
CCGCCATCCTTTGCCTCAGTAAGTTATGAAAGAATCAGGACATTTAGGATTTAGTATGCAGGGATAGTAAAAAGCCCAGAAATCAAAATGTTAACCTTTTCAATATCAATGTTCTAAAATTCTCCCTCTGAATTGAGCTTATGCAGGGTCAATTACCATCAATTTTTCACTTTCAAATTTTTCCTGATTTGGGCAAAAATGCAAAACAAACCACCTCTTCCCAAAATTCTGAGGGCCTCACAATAAAATTTAGCGCAACCTAAAAAGCTCCTTTTAGCAGCCAGTCGTGGTGACACACGCCTGTAATCCCAGCACTCGGGAGGCTGAGCCAGGAGGATCACTGTGAGTTCCAGGCCAGCCTGAGCTACAAAATGAGCTCAAGGTCAGCCTGAACTGCAGAATGAGACCCTGTCTCAAAAAAGGCAAAATAAACAAACAAACAAAAAACCTCTAGTTTACAATATACACTTGTTAAGTCTGACTGAACTAAGTTAATCTATAGTTTGCATTTTCATGTTTGTTGCAAGGAAATAATCTGGGCATGCCTAACTAGCTAACAGTTATACAATAATACATTTTTCACTTAGTGTATTTCATTTGCTTGGGTATAACTGGTTATCTCTGGACAGCTAATAAAAAACTGGGAAGAGTGACTGCTTTTAGGGAAGTGAGACAGCAGAAGTAAAAGGTATTTTAAACTTCATTTTCATACTTTTGAAATATACATATTAAATATTTCATACTTTTGGAATATTAAACCATACAAAATGTTTTTGCATATCTGTAATAATGTATAAAGTAAATATAGATATACAAGCTGGACATAGTAGTGCACATCTGTGATCCCAGCACTCGGGAGGCCAAGGTAGGAGGATTGCAGTGAGTTCAAGGCCTTCCTGGGCTAAGTAGTGAGTTCAAATACAGCCTGAACTACATAGCAAGACCCTGTCTCAAAAAAAAAAAAAAAGTATACATAGGTGTGTAGTTTTAGTACGTATCATCTAATGAGATCATATTCTTAGGATGTATGCCAAACTACAGTACTTAAGAATTTCAAGTAATAAAACAGCCTATATTCCAGGTTCCTATAGTCATCTCAACTAATTTTCCAAAGATAGGCATTTTTAAGTTTTCATATGGATAAATAACCCCAAAAATGTGCATTAATCTGTCATCTATTAAATTTAAATTAGGTAATCAAGCAAAAACATATTTTACATTTTGAAATCCTACTAACAGCAATACCAGATTTTATAAAATATTTTTAATCTTCCCATCTCATGCAAGTAATGATGGAGCAAATTTTGGATACATACATAAATGCTCCAATTTATTTTTAAATATGACAATACCTATGAAGTAATAATCAAAGTGAAACTTTTTTACAGGTTAGAACAGTAAGAAATACGGAAAAACTTCTACATTCAAAATATCTGTGGTTGGCTGGGGATTGAGCTCAGTGGCATAAGCGCCTGCCTGGCAAGCCCAAGGTCATGAGTTCGATCCCCAGTACCAAAAAAAAAAAAAAGGTGTTAAAAAAAAAAATGTTTCTTGAAGAGGGGCCAAGGGTTTAGCTCAGCGGCACAAGCGCCTGCCTGGCAAGTGCAAGGTCATGAATTTGATCCCTGGGTACCAAAAAAAAAAAATTTGTTGTTAATTTTTGACATGCTGACTGGAGATAACCTCTTAATTATTATCCATGAAATTCATTCCTTTAATGTTTTTACTGCTGAATTAAATATTCTACATTTACATTTAAAAAGCTACTTCAATTACTGTAGTATAACATCAGTAAAGATAAATCAAGCATATTGTAAACTAGTACTCACAACTCTTCCTTCAAAAAAAGCACAGCTTATAGAGACACTTCCTCCTTGTAATACTGCTCAATACCCTTTAGTTACATCATCTTTTGAAGGGTTAACAATTATTTTTACATACTAAAAGACAATGGTATGGATTTCTATCAAAATTATTTTTGCTATTCAATTTTAACAGAAAAGAAAAGCATTTTCAGCTTGATTATCAATGGCACTATACTTTTTGGCAACTGCCTTATCAGTAACAAAACACCTGCTGAGGAAATTTTGAACACTTTTTTTTCTTCAAAGTATAATATTATGAAAAGCAATTTTCAATTGAGTATATGGTTTCAATTAAGAAAATCTATAAAGAAAAAGGATGTGCTGCTTTCAAAATAACTTGAAGACAGTTTCAATGATTCAAATTTTCCTCTAACAAAATAACACAATGCAAAAGTTTGCTTTTATATACCTGAAGGGAGACAATAGGTTGTTTGGTTAGAAACCTAAAACTTTGAATGTTCCCACTACCTCACTTCAAAGAGTCTTTTAATTGACAAAAATTGTATGTATTCATCATGTACAACATGTTTTGGACTGTGACAGGTTTTATTTCCTCTTGACACTGCCACTTTAAACATTAGAGAAGAAGAAAAATTAATATTGTAAATTCTCTATTTTTTGTAGTACATTCTCTATTTTAAAGAATTATTTCATAAATGATTCTAAACTACAAATTTTTAAGTTGTTTTAAACAGGCAACTATCATATTCTCAGACGCTAGTTAGTTCTTAGGCTTTCCTAACTCATTTAATATCCTCTAAAGCAAGGAGGGAAAGAGGTGGTGGAGATTAATCCAGTCAAGGCTTTCGCAGTGAACTACGTCTCCAGCATTGTTCTGTTGTTTTGTTCTGTTTTTTGACAAAAGGTCTTCCTAAAGTGCTAAAGTATCCAGCCTGGGCTGGAACTCATAGTCCTCCTGCCTTGGTCTCCCATAGTGCTGGGATTGCAGGTGTACGCCTCTGCACCCTTCTCCTCTGAAGCTCTCAATACTCTAATTTAGAGCTTTCAGCCCTAATTTCAAGCCATAAAATAAAATAAAATAAAATAAAATAAAATAAAATAAAATAAAATAAAATGGTCTTCTTTACTGTTTCTTTTCTTTAGTAGAAATGAAGGCAAAAACTGAAACATAAATTAGACTTGGGGTTCTGTGTATATTTCAGATTTTCAAGTTTATTCTCATTTCTCCATTAACAAAGACAAGCAAAGAGCACCAAAAATATACACAAAATATTCAGAAAAGCATTATTCAGAATAGCAAAAAACAAAAAACCTTATCTCAAAATAGCAAAAAAACAACAAACAAGGTTATGCCCAAAGCCTAATTTAAAAAATAAAATATAATTTGTAAACGTTAAGATACAATTTGGAATTAACAAATTTAAAAACATTAATACAATAAAAAATATGCAAAGCAGCCAGGCATGACAATACATCCTAGCACTCGCGAGGCTGCGCCAAAACAATCACTTGAGTTTGAGTTAGAGGCCAGCCTGGGCTACATAGTGAGCTCAAGGCCACCCTGAACCACATAGCAAGATCTTGTCTCAAAAAAACAAATGAACAAACAAACAAAAAAACTATAAAAAAGCAAAACATTTGAAAGAACATCAATTTTGTAAACGATTGTCATAAAAGTGTTTCTAAATAGCAACTGTAAAACCTAGTATCTAAAACTGACTAATCCTAAACTTCATATGGAAGGGCAAGAGATCCAGAATAGTCAAGATTATCTTGAAAAAGAAAAGCCTGAAGGACTCACTTTCTGATTCCAAACTCACTACCAAAAGCTACAATAATCAAAACAGTATGGTTGCATTTGTCATAAAGACAGCCAAAGTAGTAAGATTGAAAATCCAAAAACACACACATCTCTGGTCAATTTACACTTGATAAGGTGCCACAACTCTTCAGTTGGGAAAGAAGAGGTTTTTCAATCACTGGCATTGGAACAACTGGATACCTGGATACAAACAAACAAACGAAACTACCCTTTTTTGCACCACACACAAAAATTAATCTCAAATGGATTACAAACCTAGAGATGAGCTAAAAATAAAAAGTCCTTATAAGGGTACATAAGAGTAAATCTGTTAAACATAACACACAAGTGATTAAAAACAAAAAAAACAGAAAAGTTGAACTTTACCAAGACTTTCTCAAAATTAACACTATGTACTTCAAAAGATGTTATCAAGAAAATAAGACAGCCTACAGAATGGTAGAAATATTTCCAAATCATTTATCTGATAAGTAACTGTTTGCAGAACACATTTTTAAAACCTCATATAAGCCTAAAAAGACAATTCAAAAATGGGCACCAGATCCAAACAGTTCTCCAAACAAAATATAAAAACAGACAATAAATACGTGAAAATATGCTCAACAACATTAGCCTCAGACAGATGCAAATCAAAATTACAATGAGATGTTATTTCACATCCATTCATTATAATGTTACACTATAATTAAAAAAGACAGATTACAGCCTGCCATGGGGGCATACACCTGTAACCCCAGCACTTGGAAGGCTGAGGCAGGAGGATTTCAGGGAGCTCAAGGCCAACCTAAGCTACATCGTTAAAGGCCAGTCGGAACTGCACAGCAAGACTCTATGTTAAAAAAAAAAAGGATATATTATAATTGTCTTAGTTATTTTCTCAATGTTGAGACAAATTACCCAACAACCGTAAGTTAAAGGAGAGATTTATTTTGGCTCAGTTTGAAAATGTTTCAGCCCAGAGCTGGCTGGTTCCAAGGTAGGACAGCATGGCAGACAGATATGGCAGAAGACAAACAGTCCACAGCATGACAGGCAGGCAGCAGAGCAAGGAATTGAGGGAGTAGAGGGATATATACCCTTCCAGTATACAGTATATAAACCCTTCCAGGCCACACCCAGTGACCCAACTCTTCCCACCAAGCTTCACCTCTCAGCATGGCAACCAGCCATAAACTCAGCAGCAAACTAACCTAGTACCACACATCCAGGATCTTGTCATCCTTCCAGAAGCCCCATCTCTCAGCCCATGAGGCTTTGGGTGGACATCTAGGCATAAGCCATAACATGTAAGTGTTAGAAAGCACGTAAAACCGGCAACACTAAAACACTGCTGGTATTGTAAAATACTGCAGCCACTTTAAAAGAAAAAAAGAGTATGGCAGTCCCTTCAGATGTTAAATAGTTTTAGAGCAATTCCATATACAAACATGAAAATATATTCACACAAAAATTTGTACAGAAATGTCCATGGGAGGATTATTCACAATAATGAAAAGGGAAACCAAATGTGCATTACTGATGAATGCTTAAGGAAAATACAAAGTGTAATATTATTTGGTTATAAAAAGGAACTTGGTAGTGATTACATGATTTTAGGCTCAACCTTGAAAACAATGAAAGAAGCCAGCCATGATGGTCCTATTATACAGTAAAAACCGAATAGAGATTTGGGGATTTAGTTCAGCGGTGTAAGTGCCTGCCTGGCAAGCGCAAGGTTGTGAGTTCGATCCCTGGTACAAAAAAAAAAAAAAAACTCCAACCCAGAATAGACATATCTATAAAGGCAGAATGGTAGATTAGCTGTTTAGTGCTGGGGCAAAGGGAAAATGGGGAGTGACTCTTGATGAGTGTAGGGTTCTTTCTGGGATGATGAAATTGTCCTAAAATTGATTATGGTGATGTCTGCACAACTCTGCACATGAGAAAACTTTGAAACGTATTCTTTTATAATGGTTATACTGTATGGGATGTGAACTATATCTCAATACAACTTGTAAAAAATTAATGTCTACTATACATGTTGTTTGCGGAAAATACTGACTATTCACAAGAAGTATGAACTGATTTCATTACTATTCAAGTTCATGCTTGAGGAGCTTAGAATCAGAAATTTAGAATACACTCCTTACTAACTGAAAGATTACTCCTTTAAACGTTTCTAGATCCTAAATAAAATGGAGCTGCAGTACTTGCAACTGTCAGAACACTAAAATGAGATTCGCCCAAGATACCTTAGTAAACATGTTATTTTCCTGTACGTGCTGAACTGTACTTCCCATTAAAACAAAAAATAACTGCAGAAAAACATTCCACAGGGAAGCTTGCGAAGTCATTCTCAGAGAACAAACTAACACTAACAGAAGGGGTGTGGAAAGAACGAGGAAGGGGGAAGAGGACTAAGGGAATTCGCCCTGCATTTTTAAACCCAGAGCTCAGTTACACGAAATCCAACTTTTTCACGCTTTGTGAGCAGGCCTAGAGGCAAAGTCCTGGGCGCAGACCCACGAGCCGAGGGGCAAGGCCGGCCAGTAGGAAAGCGGCGGCTGCTGCCCAGCCCGGCGCGGGATTCCGCGTGGAAACGGCGGGGGGCAGGGCGCGCGCGGCGGGGCCTGGACGCGGGAAGGCGGCGAGCCCGGCGCCCTGCGCCCCGAGTCCTCGCCCGGCGCCGCCCGGGCCCGCGTCCTCCGCGTCCCAGCGCCGCGCACGCCCCGCGCTGATCGCGCCGGCGCCGGGCGCCTCCGGTGGGGCCGGTTCCCGACTCCCGCCCCATCTGGCGCTTTGTCCCAGCGCCGGCGGCGAGCGGCCCCCCGGCGCCCCGCCGCGGCTGCCGGGCCGCGCTGACAGCCCCCGCGGCCGGGAAGGCTGCGAGCGCGCAGTCCCGGCCGGCCGGCGACCCCCGCCAGGCGGGACGCGGCAGGCGGCGGTTCGAGGACGCTCGCCCTGCCCGCGGAGCCGCCGCCGGCGCCGCCCGAAGCGCTCGCAGGCCGAGGTCCGGCGCCGAACGCCTCGCACTCCGAAACCCACACCATTTCCAACATGCTGTGCTTACCCAAAAATTCTCGACGAAATGCGCCATGACCATCGTGCCGCCGTCGCGCCGGGTTCCGCGTCCGCACCCGCCCGCCGCTGTGTAAACACGGACCGGCCCCCACGGCGCCCCCGCCTTTCGCCGCCACAGCCACCGCCTTCTCAGAGACCGGCCAGCGCCCTCCAGGGCGCATGCGCCACCTAGCGGCCGGCGCCGCGGGGCGAGCGCTTAGACGAGGCCGCGGCGCGCGCATGCGCCCGGCTCTGCTCGGAGGTGGGTCTCCCCCAGTGCAGCCCCGACGCGGCTGCGCTGATCATTCTCCTGGGAACAGTGGGGGAGCGGGTCTCAGAGGAGTCGCTGAGGACCTGCCCGTGCCGTCTGCGGTGCGCCAGGCACTGACCCAGAGACAGAGCGAAGGGAGGGACTCTGTCCACTCGTTCCTCCTCGCAGGGCTCGTGTGGCCGGCCCTCGAGGATCTCCGACAGAGCGGAGTGTGAGCAGGCCGGGCTGGAGGAGACTTGGCTGCCGGCCACTGAGGAGACTGGGAAACCTTTGGTCCGCAGGGTGCCTTTCCTTGACTAGGAATTGAGAGCCAAAACAAAAGTTTCCGAGACCGGAAAGGAGGAGACGCCCAGCGTGTCCTCTGCGAGTCCTGGAGCTGCGGGACCGGCCAGGGGCGGACGCGAGCGGGCCGCGACGGCGCCGCGCCTTCCAGCTGTGCGCGCGCCCGGCGGCCCCCTGCGCCCCGGACCCGGAGCGGGGAGACCGGGCGCCGAGTCTCGGTCCGACCGGGGCGCGGGCGCCGCGCTCGCCTTCCCCCGCGGGTCTCGGGCTCGCCGTCCCCGGGTCAGCTGTGGCCCAGACCTGCCGTTCTGGAAGCCAAACCCCACGAGTAGGTTCAGCGTAGCTTGACCCGTGCCACACACGTACCACTTCCTCGGATGTTTAGGTTTCAAACACAAGGAACGCTTTAAAATAACGCCTCTTTCTCAAAAGAAGAAAAACGCCATGTAATGCCTTTCACATAGAAGAAACCGTAAACGGTGTTTGTCGACTGGGGAGCAATTGGATAATGGTATTGTGGTTATGTCTACTTAGAATGTGCTTTAGAAATACCGTATCTTACAAATCAGGTGATGTCTTTTAAATATATGTAAAAACGAGACTTCCAGGGTTTGCTCAGATGTAATTTGTGGAGGGTGGGGAGGAAAAGTAAGGGCTTAGATGAAACAGGAGGGGCCATAAGTTGATATTAGAGCTAGGTGGTGCAAATGGTAGTTCATTGTGCTACGCTTTTTTTTGTTGTTGTTGTTAGCCATCCTGTTTCTTTAAAAAGTGCGTAACTGGACTGGGATATAGCTCAGCTGCGTAATCACCTGTCTGGCAAGCGCATGGTCGTGAGTTTGATCCCCGGTACCAAAAACAAAAACAAAATACTCATTTTCATCATGTTTTGGGAAAATTCATACTGAGGGATATGCTATAGCTCTCTAAACCATCAGACCAGCTAGATCATCTCGATTCTGAAGAAATAAAATTCAGCTATCCAGTTCACCCTGCAAATGAACCGGGCATTAAGATTGCTATTATCACAAAGTACTTCTCCCCTTATATCGGGGCAAGAAAGGCGCCTATCCTGCACCTCGTTCTTCATAGACCCTTACATATGCATACACAGGTTTATTTAAAAATACGTGACTGCCTCTGTCACTCATGAACACTGACTCATCACCATAAATCTCTTCTATGATCACTATTCAGGCCCCAGTGAAACTAATATCTCTTGCCCTATACACTCAAAACAGAAGATGGGACTCCAAATGCAGTGAAAATGTGTGGCTAGTACAGCTGTCTACATCAGAAATACACTGCTTTGGAATTCGGGTAAAATTAGAGCAGCACTTGTCAAATCTTTCCTTTCAGCTTGCATTGCACAGTATTGTTTCTCAGTGATGCCAAACATAGATTTTCCTTCTCTTAGTGTTCCAATTTTTTGGTTTCAAAACTGACTAACATACTATTCACAGGAGTTGTGTGCTACAATGACCTCTATTTGTGTTCTTATCTCTGCTTACATAAATGTTTTGGATAAATTGGCCATAAAGATAAAGATTCTGTGTATTTCAGGTATTTGTAAGGTTTGTTAGGGCCAAAACACTATGTGCTCTAATTGACTGATGTTTAAATTATGGAACTTTATAAATAGTGATTAAGGTGACTAAATTCCAGAAAAGATGGTATAACAATGTGAATAGCTGGGCTTTGTGGCACACACCTATAATCCCAGCACTTGGGACATTGAAACAGGAGGATTGTTGTGAGTTCAAGTCCAGCCTGGGTTACAAAGTGAGCTCAAGGCCAGCCTGAAGGAGGAGGAGGAGGAGGAATGATACCTCAGTCATATGCCTTAAAGTATACATATTATAGACATTTAGCCTTTATTCATCCAAATACTCTTTGAAACTTAGAAACTGGTATAGACAACAACAGTATACAGCTCATTGTCTGTAAAACCTGTCAGCTAATAGTCACTCAGTAAATGCTCACTGAATGAATGAATGATTAAGCTCCTCAGAAATGTCAACGTGGGTGAGTCCTTAGGTACACAATAACTCCATTCTTTTAGCATGCTTTTTAATTAGTACTAGATCCTAGAGCTTAGAAGATGTCATTAAAGCCTACTTGATTTAATTTTCTCACATTACTTTCAAATGAATTATTTTGGGCTTGTGCATACTTCTTAAAGGATAGGGTATCTTTTGTAATAAAAATAAAATTGAAAAAATACTCAAGATTTTCCCCACAAGGGTTGGGGATACAGCTCAGCTGCACAGCGCCTGCCTGGCAGACTCGAGGTTGTGAAAAAAAAAAAATTTGCCCCACAAGAGACCTCTTTTTAGAAGTGGCTCCTAAATAATTTGGTTTTTCATTTTAGTGTGTCCACATCACCAGATTTATCTTCCATTTACAATCTGTCTCTAATTACACCTAATTCAACAAGTCAACTTTCAAGGGGTACAGTTGCTCCCACTTAAACTTTGATCCAAGCATGTATGTTATAATCCAAGGCATTCTTGCACTGTTAAAACAATGAGTGGTAACAAATAGAAAATTTACACAAGATAACCTAAATCTAGATTCTTCAGTTTATAAAATATGGCTTGTCTCCAGTATCTAAGAATCCAGTCTCTTGGGCAAGGCACACCAGAGTACTTCTACCTTTCAATTCCTTAATATGTTTTTCTGTTTCCAGTTCCAGGTTCACAGCTCAATTCTGAATTCACAGGTCAAAGCCCAAGAATCAACATTTAGACCCAAGGACCATTTTCTCATAACTGCATTGAAAACTAGTTCCATTCCAGAAAAATTGGCTATAAAGTAAAACACGTTTTTCATTTGTCTTCAATATCATTTTGCAGATGTACTTCACTTCCCAGGATGATAGTGGCAGAGGAGAAGCTTCCATAAACTGCTTTCATTTCCTGCTGGTTTCTTCTGGAGGCCACATACAGTAGTCAGGTACAGTAGCCCTTCTCCGTACGCACTTCGTACTTAATAATAAAAGGTGGCAGAGGAAATTAAAAGGCAGGAAAAAAAAAGGCAGATCTTGGAAGTCTGGGATTCTCTTGTTTCTCCCCATTTGATAGTGGCATATTGAAAGCTAAAGCTTTATGCAAAACAGAAAGAAAAGCAAAAGCTTAGCAGATGGTAGGCAGGCAGGCAGCTAGGAGAGGGCCAAGAGGCAAAAATATGCTAACCAAATTGCAAAATAGAATGGAACTCTGCATACAACTCCTCAGTTCTGGGCAGCTGACCAGGCTCTCCTTTCTTCTAAGTGCACCTGGAATTGACAGCCTGGTCCTACGTGTGGCACCATCCCTTCCTTAAGAATGAGATACAGGGGCTGGGGATTTAGCTCAGCAGCACAAGTGCCTACCTGGCAAGTGCAAGGTGGTTGTTTGATCCCCAGTACCAAAAAAAAAAAAAAAAAAAAAAAGAAAGAAAAAAGAAAAAAAGAATGAGATACACTTCTTCAAGGGGTCCTTTCCTATGCTGTTTGTGGAAGAGGCACAAAAACACCTGACAAGTTTTTCAAGGGTTTACACTGCTAGTGACCATAGCAAACCCAATAAAATTTTCAAAAAGAAAAGAGAAATTCAGAGTCAGAAAGGTAATAGTAGGGTAAAAACCTGAAGAAATATTTGTCATTAGCATTAAAAGGAAAGGCAGAAGATGACATGGAAAATAAATTGTAAAAAATACGCATGTAAATAGACAAAAAGAAAAAGAAAACATGAAAAAATTTTAAAATGAAATGTGGTAGGGTGGTGACATTGAAACAATTATTAAACATTTAACATTTAATGTAATGACTGCAATTTAAAGAGGAACCCTTATTCTTTGTATTTGTTTGAATGTGAGTGTAATGGGACCTAATCTTCAACATCTTTCATTAACTTTTTTTTCCAGTTATTCAGGCAGAAGACATTTATTGAGCTCTCGTTACAATAAAAAGATTATCTCTGCCCTTAGGAAATTCACAGTCGCTTGACACAGACTCATGGTAAAGATGATGGCACAAATGGCAGTTTTAACAATAATGTACACAGAAGAGTGCCTGGCACATAGCTGGCAACCAAACAACATTTATTAAATGAATAAGTTAATAAATCACTGTTCCAGAAGGAGGATAACGTCAGAGACATTTAACTTGTGTACGCTTTTCCTCCCCTCCCCCCAAAGGAAATTACCCAACACTCAGCAATTCACCAAGAGCATCTTCCTTTTCCGGTGACATGAGAGGGCTGTGGAATAGTGGAGCTGAAAGAACTTCTGACACGGTCCTTCTGGTCCAGCTGGCACCCTAGGAGATGGGTACTTATGAGAACTGGAAAAACAGAGCATTAAGAACTGTACCACAGGAGCCCAAGCAAGAAGCAGTAAGCAAAAAATGAGGGAGTGTACTTGACTGAACCAAGAATGGAGGAAGTAAACAGTACTTGGTCATCCTTGAAGACCTGCCCGAGCTGGGCAAGAATCTGAGTCGCCAGTGGCTATCATCTGGAGATGGTTTGCTCCCCATAGGTTTGTGTGCTGGAGACTTGGTCTCCAGTACTGTGGTGTTGAGGCAGTAGAACCTTTAAGAGGCGGGAGTTGTAGTCTAGTGGAAGTAATTAAGTCACAGGGCCACCACCCTGGGTAGGGGCTAATATGTGTATCATGGGACTACATTAGTTGCTGAAGGAACAGATAAGTTTATAAGAGTCTGCTGCCCATGAGTCCCTTTTCCTTATGCATTGCTTGCCACCCTTGCACATGCTCCTACCATTGTGATGCCATCTGCCAAGGTCTTCACTAGCACTGTGCAAATGCCTGTGCTATGCTCTTGAACCTCCAGAACTGTGAGTTTAAATAAACCCTTTTTTCTTTATGTGTCTTCAGGGGGGTTTTTTGTTGTTTTTTTGTTGTTGTTTTGTTTTTTGGTTTTTTTGAGTCAGGGTTTCGCTATGCAGTTCAGGCTGGCCTTGGGCTCACTTTGTAGCCCAGGCTGGTCTCGAACTCACAATAATCCTCCTGTCTCAGCCTTCTGAGTGCTAGGATTACAGGAGTGCACCACCATGCCTGGCTTCAGGTATTTTGTTATAGCAAAAGAAAACAGACTAAGACAACAGTGGTCTAGCACCTTGCTTGAGCATCAGATTTCAGCAGCAACACTGTGTACCCATTCTCATATCTGTTTATTTAACAACTATTTCCTCAACATCTACTGTGAGGTAGACACTGGGGACACAATGATGAGCAAGACAAAGAATTTTGCTGCTCTCACAAGAGGACTGAGAGGAGGTCAGAGAGGGATGAGAGAAGAGTGAAAGGCAGAAAGGCTGGTTTATAATGTAAGTATAATAGGAAGCCAGTGGAAGTTTCAAGGAGCAGAATGGTATGATCTAGCTTACAATTTAAAAGATCAGAAGCGGGGCATGGTGGCTCACACCTGTAATCCCAGCACTCGGAAGGCTGAGGCAGGAGGATCGTTGTGAGTTCGAGACCAGCCTGGGCTACAAAGTGAGCTCAAGGCCAGTCTGAACAGCATAGTGAGACCCTGTCTCAAAAATACAAGGGGGGGGATCTAGCTCAGTAGCCTAAGTGCCTGCCTGGCAAGCACTAGGTCATGAGTTCAATCCCCAGTGCTGAAAAAAAAAAAAAAAAAATCACACTGACTTTAAATCATACTGTGATTTAAGATCATACTGTGAAAAGGGATTGTAGTGGGACAATAATAGGCTATTCCAAAGATGGATATGATAGTCCTTCTGTGAGAAAATCATGCAGGAGCTGAGCATGGAGATGTATACCTATAATCCCAGCACTGTGGGAGGCTAAAGCAGAACAATCTCAAGTTTGAGCCCAACCTGGGCAATTTTAATGTCTCAAAAAGAAAAAAATTATATACCAATGGCTAGAGATGTAGCTAAGTATAAAAGTTCAACCCCCAGTACCATGAAGAAGGGGAGGGAAATCATAGCAGGGACTAGGCAACAACAGTGAAAGTGTCTAAGAGGTGATCAGGCTCTGGATCTATTTAGAAGGCAGAACCAACAGGGCTTGCTAATGGATTGGATTGAGGTGTGAATGGAAAAAGGAACTCAAAAGATGACCCTGGAAGTTGTGCCTGAGCAAGTAGGTGTGTACAGTGCTATTACATGGGTGGCAAAGATACAAAGAGGAACTGGTTTGGAGAAAGAAGAAAACTCCAGCCAGGTGTGGTGGCCCATGCCTGTAATCCCAGCACTTGGGAGGCTGAGGCAGGAGGATCGTTTCAAGTTTGAGGCCAGCCTGGACTACTGTCTCAGTTACTTTTCTTCGTTGCTGAGACAAACACATGCCACCCAAAATTAGGGAAGAAAAGGTTTATTTAGCTTACAGTTTCTGGAGATTTCAGTCCATAATCAGTTGACTCCAAGGCAGGGTGACATGGCACTGGGGCAACACTTCAAGACAGCAGCCAGAGCAAAAGAGCAAAAACGCAAGCCTCTTCTATACCCTTAAATTGTACATAGGCCACCCCCCCCACCTTCAGGGTGGGTGTAACACAAAATGTCCTTTCTCTCCATCACACAGGATGAGGATATTTACAAAGAAGTTTGACTCCCTGCTGAGTCTCTCAGTTAAACTACTAAACTTCTCAAGTTGACACATTGCATTCAAGATATAAACAGAAGGGTTATCAGCATATATATATAGAAGAGATCTAAGAAGATCAAAAAAATGAGGAGGAGTACTGGGAGTATAGCTCAGCGTGGATCATGGGCATAGCCTGCACAAGGCCCTGGGTTCAGTTCTCAGCATGGAAAAGAGGAGAGTGAAAAGAAAAAGAGAGGGGAGGATGGAGGAGGGGTGAGACAAGCTATGGGACTCAGTATTTAGAGGTTAGAAGAGAGTGAGCTTTTCAATGGAGACTGATGCTTGTAGAAAAGCTCCAGCAAAAAAGGACACCATTGAAGCTGGAGTAAAAATGTTTTAAGTGCTTAAAAAATGGCTATTGGATTTAGCCTGATGGAGGCAGCCTTAACAAAGGTTGATTCTTTGATATGGTAGAGATGTAAATCAGATTGAAGAGGGTTGAAGAAAGAAGAAGTAAAATAGCAAGAACAGACAACTCCTTCAAGAAACTCTCCTGTGAAGGGGAGTGGAATAGGCAGTGTTGAAGGGAGCAGGCAGTGAAAGAGGAGAAGCATTAAGATGGGACACAATAAGGCATGCCAGGGTGCCAAAGGGGATGAGCCAAAGGCAGGGGAGCAATTGTAGAAATACTACCCTTGAGGAGAGGAAACAGAGGATTCAGAATAAAAGTGGAGGATCCTAGGGCTGGGGATGTGGCTCAGTGGTAAGGTGCTTGCCTAGCATGCACAAGGCCATGAGCTTAATCACTAGTATCAACAAGAAAAAAAGGACCTCTAAATCGGATGTGGTGGTGCACACCTGTAATCCCAGCACTCGGGAGGCTGAGGCAGGAGGATCGTTGCGAGTTTGAGACCAGCCTGGGCTACAAAGTGAGCCCAAGGCCAGCCTGAACTGCATAGTGAAATCCTGTCTCAAAAAGACATCTAAGATGATGTTTCTAGGTTTATTACTAGTAAGTCTAACAGGATGTTGTTTGTTTGTTTGTTTGTTTGTTCGTTGCGGGGGGGGGTTGCAGTTTGAAACAGGGTTTTACTATGTAGTTTAGGCTGGCCTTAAGCTCACTGTGTAATTCAGGATGGCCTCAGACTCCAACTCCTGGCAATCCTCTTACCTCAGCATCCTGAGTACTAGCAGTACACATGACTACCGTATCCAGATTGATCAGGGTCTTGATGAATTAAAATAAAAGTTAGAACTTTGTGTGTCATTTTATTTATACACATTAAAAGCATCCTTTACATATTGCCTCATTCCATCCTCATGTCAGCCTCGTGAGGTCATTGTATTATTCTAGTTTTATAGGTGAACGAATAGACTCTTGAAGCTTAAATGAGTTGCCTAGGGTCCCACAAGAAGTAAGGGGAAAACTGCTGCTTATTTAACAGTGTCAGAGACCTGAGGAAAGTGTTAGAAGGGAAGTGAGGCCTCAAGCCATAAAACAGGCAAAAGAAGAGAATCAAGGCTGAAAGGTAAACTTAGCCACCCAGAGCTTTCATTTATAGGTTTTAGAGTTTTTTGTTTAGTAAATGAATGACTCTGGTCTCCAATGGTTTCCACATTCTTTCTGTAAAGAGGTCCCTTACCTGGTTACCTTCTCCCTAACATGGAGGCTTTACTTAGATATGAATGTTAATAAAGATCCCATAAAAATTTCTAGGAAATGTATTTATAATTTACTGTTTCAGAAGTTTTTTTTTTTTCTCCTCAATTTGCATCCTGAAACATACATCCTGAGTATAATTGCTCGAAAACTCAGATTCTAGTCAAAATCTAGGGCTGACCCACCTTAAGTAGGACATCTGGTCCTGCTTGTATTAAAAACAAGTTGTTGTTTTTTTTGTCTTTTTATAGGCAGAAGGAAACTAAACGAAATCAACTCGCAGACATGCCTATAGTCTCCTCTATCAAAATCCATCAGGGTGACCACTAAATTCTGATGCACTGTTTACAGGGAAGAAGTACTCTGGGTCAACCTGGCTGGGCTCACAGCTAAGGAAATAGGGACCAGTTCGCAGTTCTGAAGCAGCATAGCTGCCTAGCATGTGCGAGCACCTGGACTCCATCTGCAGAACTGCATACACACACACACACACACACACAGAGGAAAGGAAGTGATTTTTTTTCTAGCCTTAATGGAATTCCATTGGATGATGTGTTATGTATATGTACCAACTCCCCAGGGTGAATGTAATCATTATATACTACAAACATTCACTAATGAAAATTTTTAAAGGAAAAAAATTCATTGGATGACATCTGTCTGTATATATATATTTTTTTTTCATTGTAGTGTTTCAAGAACTGTCTCCCACTATTTTTTTAAATTTAGGTCCAGAAAAATGTATGTTAGATTTTTTTCTTCCCACCTTTCACATGTCAGTTAAACTCACTTATTTCCTTTATTCAAAGATGTTTTAAGATACATACATGTTTTCCAAAGGAAGTTACTGAACCATTACTTTATGTATAAATCTGCTTATATTTCTTTTTCCCTCGATATCTGTAGATAGCTACAGCCTTTAGATTGAGTAGTTTATATCTTGTCAGAAAAACTACATACTTTTTTATTGTCTGTAACATCTTTCTTGTTTTGTTTTGTTTTTTCTTCTCTTACAGGTTTGTGTGTGTTGGTGATAATGTAATGGGAAAAGGGTAAGATTCATCCCTCTTTATTCGCTCTTAAAAATGTATCTCCTAGTTTTCAGTTTATACATGGGATTCCATATTGGAAAAAAGTATGGCTGGCTCTGCAAGTGTAGCTGTCCATTCATATATTCAACAAATATTTAAGCACCTATTGTCTGTTGGTTCTCTTTTTAGATGTGTAATATATAGTAGTGAAGAAAATAAATCAAATCCTGCTCTCAGAGGTCTTATAGCCAGTATGGGTGATAGAGAAAAATAAAATAAACAGCTAAATATATAATTTAATGTCTGATATGTGAGTAGATATATAGGACAGTAATAAGTGTTACGTTAAACCATAAAGCAGGGCAAGGATGGTATAGTTTGTGTTTAAAAATAAATGAGAAGGAGCCATCTACTGTACTCCAAGGTGACTACAGTTAATAACAATGTGGAATGTTTTTGATTTGTTTGTTTGTTGTAGTGAGGATAAAACCCAGGGAGTACTGAGGTATATCTTCAACCCTTTTTGGTTTTTTATTTTGATACAGGGTATTGATAAACTGCCAGCCTTTCAATCCTCCTGCCTCAGCCCCGTGAATAAACCGGGACTGTAAGTGTATGGTGCCATGCCTGGCTTTCAAAATCACTTAGGAGCCAGGCATACTGGTGCATGCCTGAATCCAAGCACTGTAGGTTGAGGGAAGAGGACTGCCACAAATTCAAGGGCAGCCTGGGCTACATAGTGAGTTCAAGGTCAGCCTAAATTACATAGCAAGACCCTGCCTCAAAAAAACAAAAAAAAAGTCACTTAGTAGATTTTGAGTGTTCTCATGTTGCACGCACACACACACAAATACGTGAGAAAATGTATATGTTAATTATCTCACTTAGTTGTTTCACAATGTGTAGATATTTCAAAATCACTTGTACATGATCAATACACACAGTTTCTGTCAATTAAATTTAATTCGGGGCTGAGGTACTCCTCAGTGGTAGAATACCTGCCTAACATACATGAGACTCCAGTCTATCATACACGAGACCCTGGGTTTCATTTCCAGCACTGCCAAAAAAAAAAAAAAAACTAATAAATTTTAAAAATAGCAGATGAGGAACCATATAAAATATGGCTCTGGAATTAAACTATTTGGATTTTTATCCTGACTGACACTTATCAACTGTGTAACCTTGGGGAAATTACATAGGCACTCATATGACTCAACCTGCACATCTATAAAGTGGGGACAGTAGTAATATCTACTTCAAAGAGCTTATGTGTTTGTTATTGATTGATTTTTTGATGACAGCCATTCTTTCTAGAGTGGGATGGAATCTCAGTGTTGTTTTGATTTGCACTTCTCAGATAACCAATGATGTTGAACATTTTTTCATATATTATTTGCCATTTATATTTCTTTATCTGATAAATGGCTGTTCATTTCAGATGCCCATTTTTGAGTTGAGTCTTGGAGAGGTCTGATTTTTTTACTTTTTAAAAACATATTCTAAATATTAGTCCTTTGAGGAACAGCTAGCAGAATTGTTGTCTTTTTACTCAGCTGTTGGCTTCTTCTGCTATGAGAAAGCTTTTTAATCAGATGAGATCCCAGTTGTTGATTCTTTGTGACAGTTCCTGTACATTTGGGGTTTTGTTCATGAAGCCTTTGCCTACACCTATCTCTTCAAGAGTTTTATCCATTCATCTTCAAGCAGATTCAGTGTTTCTGTTTTACTATTTAGATCATTGATCCATTTCAGTTTTAGTTTAGTGCATGGGAGAGAGTTGGGCCTAAAATGCTGGTGAGACTGTGGGGAAAGGGACCCTTCTCCATTGCTGGTGGGAGTGTATACTAGTATAACCCCAGTGGAAATCACTATAGAGATTTCTCAAAAAAACTAAAACTAAAGATTCCATTTGACCCAGGTATTCCCCTTATAGGCATCTTCCCAAAAGAGTGAGAAGCACCATACCACGGTGATATGTGCATACTCATGTTTACAGCCGCACAGTTTATAACAGCTGAATCTTGTAAATAGCCCATATACCCACCAACAGATGAATGGACACAGAAAATGTGGTATTTATATACAATGGAGTTCTAGTCTGCCATAAATAAGGATAAACTTGAGACATTTTTAGGTGAATGGATGCATCTCGAGGCCATAACTTTAAGTGAAATAAATCAGACACACAAGTTTAAATATTACATTGTTTCCCTTGTATGAAAAACCCAAAGGGTACACAAAGAGCAAAACGGAGGACGGATATTGGGAAGTAAAAGAACATGTTCAAATGGGAAGGGGAATAAGATGGGGAGAGAGAGGGAAGAAAGGGAAAAGGGATTTTTTCAAAGAGCGATTTGAAGGAAAAAATGGAAACAAAGTTTTTGTGAATCATGAGGGAAAAAAGGTTTGAAGGGAGGGGAGGGAAATGGAAAAAAAGAATTAAAATATATTATATACAGTTATAAATTCCCTATGATTAATATCATCATTATGTATGACATCATTATGTATGACAAACATGTGCTAATAAAAGAGGCTTTTTTT
>RJWT010002367.1:0-41271 GCA_004365215.1 Cuniculus paca | reverse complement strand
ACCCAAGCAGCTCTACGCCCTCAGACCCCCCTGAAGGTCACAGTCAAAATGACTCTTAGAAGCCATCCACTTGCAGCTGCCACATGAATGAGTCCCCCAGCCCCTGATGACCCCTCATGAGAGTGGCCATGGGCTTTCAATGCAGACGGCTCATCCTGGGCTCTGTGGGAGACTCAGTCTAGCTAGGAAGGACTTCCCCTACTTCTAGATTCACACACTTGTTTTCTGTTCCCACTTGTGTATCCTCATCTCCTGCCATCTCATCTGCCCAAAATGACCTTCTCGATCCTCATCCTTCATTTGTTTATCGAACACCTTTTGGGTTCTCTCATTTGGTAGGCTTTCATGAAATACACATTCCCTATACTTAGAAATCTAGACTAGTAGGGAAGAACGACTCTTAAGTAAACTATTAAAAAAACAACCAGATAGGGTCGCTGGAGAATTTCTGGGGAAAGTAGAGTCCAAACTGAGCCCCAACAGATGAGTTAGTTGGAGGAGAGGAGATTCGAAGTAGAGGAACTACATAGGCAAATGCATGGAGGCAAGAAACGGCATGTGAGGAGTAAGGAACTCAGTAGACAGTGGGTACTGGGAGTCAAGTGCAGTGCTATCAGTGACAGGAGGGGCGCTGCAGTAATAAGCAGGCGTCAGACACCAGAGGCTCAGTGTACCATGCTACCCCCGCCTCCCGCAGAGGTTCTGAAATCTTGTTTCATGGCCCTCCAGAATGCCACAGTGGAACCTCAGGGGCAGGCGCGGGTACTTCTCACTTTCCACTTGAGTGACTTATTTTAACACGTATTTATATAGGTGACAGCAAGCCATAGAAGGTTTTAAGTATAGGAAAGACCTGATCAAATTTGTGTTTCAAAAAGACTGTTCTGACTTCCAGTTCTCCCTTCTAACCTTTTCAGGGCAGTCCACCGCCAGAGAAAACCTCTGACAGTAGTAATTTATTTACATAA
The DNA here is from genome assembly GCA_004365215.1 of Cuniculus paca. NCBI lineage: Eukaryota > Metazoa > Chordata > Mammalia > Rodentia > Cuniculidae > Cuniculus > Cuniculus paca. The sequence goes on along the minus strand of RJWT010002367.1, from coordinate 40,303 downwards.
AATATGAAAACTTCTTGTGTATATCTGTGGTATTTGTTACTAAATTTGACTTCATCCTGAGGGATTCCTCTTCCCAGCTGGGACGTCAGAGCCTTGTTACTCCGCTGACTGTGTTAACGGCGCCATCTAGTGGTAGCACTACTGTATGACCCCCCCAAAGGAATGAAGTTGCTTCTAAATAACCTCCGCATCGCGCTGATTTCTAAAACCTGTCTTTTCTTATTTAATCTTCAAAACAACTCTAGTCGGAATGTTTCGTTATCATATCCATGATAAGAGTCAGGGACCTGAGAGATGGACAGGACACCATATTTTTTTCTGAGTCTCCTGTGGGCTCGGAACTGTGTTAAATGATTTACATGAGATTCGCACGATCCCCACTTCAAATGTGGAGAAAGAAACTGAAGCTTTCGGTGACTGAGAGCCCAACTGAATGAAGTCACAGGCACTGAAGTTTTTCTGATTCCAGATCCATGTTCTTCTGATGAATGTGATCAGATTCAAAACCCTTAGCTGAGTCTAAATGAAACCAAATGGTAAACGATTAGGCAAGCTTTTCAGAATTCAGTACAACTGACCAGGACTACAGGTGTTTTCTTTGCTGTGAAAGGCAATCAAAGTACAGCTGTAGGTTAGACTTAAGGATAATTCTAGGAGGCATAATTAAGCCAGACTATATAAATTACAGGAATCTGTGAGCCTGAAGACAATCAGATGCCCAATAAGTCAGACTTACAGAGTGGGTGGCTGCTTTCTGTAAAATGAAATATCTCTTAGAAAATCTGGGAATTTTTTTTGAGAATTACAGGTTTTGTCTCTAGTAGTCACACTCGCTGCACTACAAATCACAAAGCACCTTGTGTATTGTATTAGGTTCCTCTGTAACCAATTATCATAAACTTAGTTTAAGACAATACAAATTTATTATCTTACAGCTCTTCAGGTTACAGGTCTGTAATGAGTGTCACTGGGCTACAAGCAAATCTCACCAGGCCTTTGTGTCTTTCTAGAAACTCTAAGGGTGTCGTTTTTCTTGCCACTTCCAGTTTCTGGCCGTTGTTTACATTCTTTGGCTTTGGCCTCTTTCCATCTTCAACATTATCAATCACCAGTCAAGCCCTTCTTGTGCAGCATCTCCTAGTTCTCCCTCTTTTGTCTTCCTCTTCCCCATTTAAAGATCCCTGTGATTATCCTTGGCTCACTTAAATTATGAGGATAATCTCCCCAATTAATCTCCTCAATCCCACCTGAAACCTTAATTGCTTTTTTTACCATGTAACAAGGCATAGTCACATGTTCCAGGGATTAGAATGTGGACACTAGGGTGGGGGGGGATTGTTCTACCATCCATTCAGATCGAGACAGAAAAAAACCAAGTGCCTAGAAAGGGCATGAACCCAGGTGAACTGTAGAAATCACAGTATTGTTTCTAAGTAAGAAGTTACAAGCCCAGGAGAGAATAATAACAACTTCACAAATGCATAAAAGAGACAAGGATTTTTTTAAAGGCAAAATAAAAAATTAAAGGTCTTGCTTCATAAAAAGCATGGGAAATAAGCCTGTAAGGAAGAAAATAATAACATTCTTGTTCTTTCTTTCTCATCGATCCATGATTTCTGAAAAGAAGCGCAAATCAGGCATCCAGAACCACAAAGAAGCAAAACAAAACATTTAGAAGTAGAGAAAAGACACCAGACATGTTGACACATACCTATAATTCTAGCTACTCAGGAGACTGAGGCAGGATTACAAATCTGAGGCCAACCTGGGCAATTTTTTTTTTTTATGAGCAGGATATATTTATTGAGAAAAAGAAAGCTTCCGTCTGAGAGAGGGACAGAAGGGGTCCCGAGTGGGTTTCCAAAGACTCTGGCTTTTCTAGGGACTTTAATAGGGTAAAACCACGAGGTGAGGTGGGTTCAAGATGGGGAAAACCTGGGAACTCGCAAGGTAAATGGGCATGAAGTGGGACAGAACTATGGTCAACCAATAAGATTAATTGTTCAGGTAAAATTGACCAAATCAGGGACAAACAGGGAAGTGAGTTGCGTATCAAGTGAGCATTCTTAAGGATCCATGACTCTTCCTGTAGGGGATTGGGATGGTGAAGGTAATCCATACCTGTTTAGAATGTCAATATCTATACTTAGGGTGTGGTTGTATTTCTTTTGCCTTTTGTCTTGAGATCCGGTTTACAGTGAGAGTTGTCTGTCTCCTCCAAGGTCACAAGACATCTGGTCCTCTGTGTTGGCTTTCGTGAGGGCCTGGCCCTATCTGACTGCCTATAATATTTCTTTTTTTTTTTTTTTTTTTTTTTTTTTTGCGGCACCAGGGATTGAATTCGCGACTTCAAGCTTGCCAGTCAGGCACTTACACCACTGAGCTAAATCCCCAGCCCCCTATAATATTTCTAACTAACTCAGCTGCCTGTAACATTGCCCCCACTGAAGAAGAATCCCAAACTGCCGTGAGGGAGAAACGAGCGATGACCCATCTGGCTTCTTCAGGCTGAAGGGTCGTAGTTGCTGATCGGCAGTCAGAGATGTTCTACAGAGGGCAACCTGGGCAATTTAACAAGACCCTCCCTTAAAACTTTTTACAAGCAGAGTATGGATACCTGGAATGTTGCACAGGCCCTAAACTCAATCCCAGAACAAGAAGCAAAAAAACTGTAGATGATTCCCCTGTTCAGTTTTCTAATTTGCAAATTAAAAGAAGCCTTTGCAAATGGTGATGATAATGAAATCTGTTGCCAAATGCGCTGTCAATGAATAAAATACATATTCCTTTATAATTTTCTAGACGACCAGTTGAAAAAATGACTAATATTGCTCTGACAATTCAATTTTAAGGATTCAAGATTTTTTAATTGTTGTTTTTATTAGTACATGTTTGTAGTACATAATGATTACATTCATCATGGGGAGTTGCTACATGTACATAACACATTTTAACCCTTCTTACAACCCTTTCCCCTCCCCTCCCTTCTCCTTCCTCCCTGCTCCATCTCTTGGTCCCTGTCCCAAGGATCCAGGCTTAAATGCTGTAAATGAAGCTACTCTGGCAAAATTTTGTCTAACTAGTTTCCTGAATTTTATGAAAAGAAGAGACCTTTCTAAGTCAGGCACAAAGTCAAGAAATCATAAATTTTTAAATGACAGCTTTGATTAGATAAAAATACAAATTCGCTGTACAGCAAAACACACCAAAAGCAAAGTTATAAGACAAGCGATCAGTTGGAAAGTTTACAACTTATATAACAAAGGAATAATAGATATAGTCCATAGAACATCATTTAAATCAACAAGGAAAAGGCAAATTATATACACATACTCACACATGCACAAACTCCTAAAATGGACAAGGGAAATGAGTATTCAGTTCACAGGAAAAGAAATGCAAACAGCTAGTAAACATACAGTGAGTCATTCCATCCTTCTAGTACCCAGAAAAATACAAATTAAAATAGCAAGATACTTTCTGCCCATTCCATTGTAAAAACTGTAAAGATGGACAATAGCAATGATAAGAGTATGTAGTAAAATATTTTCAGTAAATCACTACTAAATTGGCTTGTCTTAGTTTGCTAGGAGTCTTTATTATGAAGTAAAATGTGTCTTATTAAGTTTTTTGCAGTTAAGATAAATTATTCACCTCCGTTTTTCTGTAAATATGGTGAATTAGATTATTAATGATACAAGGGCTGGGGATCTAGCTCAGCGGTCTAAGCGCCTGCCTGGCAAGCGCAAGGTTGTGAGTTCAATCCCCGGTGCCGCAAAAAAAAATATATATATATACATATATATATATATATATATATACCGATTATTAATGATACAACATCATTAGCATTCTTGGAATAAACTTCATTTTGGTTATGATACGTTTTCCATTCATACATTACTAAATTACATTTTCTAATATATTTAGCATATCTATATTCATGCTGCATATTTTTCTTTCTTATAATTTCCTGAAATAATTAAGGTATCAAGGTTAGTCTAGCCACAAAGAGAGACTGAGAAAGAAAGTTTCTTTTGTGATTTTCTGGAAAGTATGTATAAAATTGGAGTTACTGCTTCCTCTAATATTTGTTAGACTTCACCAAAGAAATCATTTAGGTCAGTTTACTTTCTAGGGGATTTTAAAAGTAAAATACTTAATTTCCTTAGTTAAAAAAAAAAAGAGTACCTAGTGAAGTACCCTCTAAAAAGTCATATTAGTGTAGTCTAGATGTCTGTTTTGAGAACAATTGGTAGTATCTACCAACTTTTTAATTTTACCTCTTTTGAGAAATCAGTTCTGCCTCTAGAAATATGTCCTCCAGAAATTCCCCTCTGTGTGCTCAAAATATATTCAGAAGGATGTTATTATCTTAAAAGGAGGAGGGCAACGAGGAGGAGGGCGAGGAGAATGAGGAGGAAAAGGAACCTAAGTGTCTTTCAATAGAGAGCAACCTAAAGGAATTCACAGTATAGCCTTATTACAGAATACTATTGTAGATAGTAAAAGAAAGAGGTTGATACATATGTGCCACAAAGGTCACAAAGATATAAGTAAAATAAAAGTCACACAATAATATTCACTGGCCTCATTTATATGTATGTATATGTATAAAAGTGTCAAGAAAGACACACATCAAACTCTTAGGCATAGTCACAGTAGTGATCACAGAAAGAGGGGAAGGAGACACACTTATCATTTATCCTGAATGCTACTATGTTGATTTTTTTTCAATTTACAAGTATTTGTGCCTTACATGTGTGTTTTCATAAAATATGAACATGTCCGAAATGAATTAGTCTGTAGTGTTTAGAAAATATTTGCAGCTATGTTGGTTTTTCAGAACAACAACAAAATTTCAGCACTTCACTCAAATGTTAACTGATGAGCACAAAGACCAGAGACCCCAGATGCTCTGAAAGGTCAGCACCCTAGAATTGAATCTCATAATTAAAAGAGACAACATAAGCAGCCCCAAGCAAACATGGGCTTTGGAGTTGAGCAAATCTGGTTCCAGTCCCAGCCACGCCCTTTTCTTCCTGTGACTGGGAGCTAATTACTTAAACTCCACTGGGTCTCAATAAAATGAAGATAAAAGTGCCTACTACTCAATCTTGATGCACACACAATGTATGTACAACATTACCTTGCCTCCTTCTGGTATGTCTTGTTGTATGTGTAGGATGGACTAATACAGCAGCTGAGAGACTACAGGGAGCACTTCACAAAGACCCTTTTTCCTGAGTAGACCTCCCAAAAAAATGTTTCTAGGGCCCTATCTTGGTGGTTAAGTGTCCAGAAATGCAGCAGTTTGTGGGACCCAAAAATTCTAGGCAACAGTGCCAAGATGAGCAATTCCAGTAGCTAGGACTATCTAGACAAAGCAGAGGGTTTAAACATTTAATACACACTGGTATCACCTGAATAGCTTACTGTTCTCTATGCTGAGTTTCTGATCAAGTGGATCTGGGATAGACCTTCAGAGTTTATATTCTCTGACAAACTTTGCCAGGCAATGCTGTTGCTGCTGCTGGTGTGTGGTCCACACTTTGAGATCCACTGATCGGAAGCATCAACAACTGCTCCAACCTCAGGGAATTTTAGGCTATAGTAGCATCTTTCCCTACTCTCTGGGGTGCTTCTTCTAGTATTCTCTCCATACCTCCCCAACCACCAAGAATATCAGGACACCCCTGGTCTGACCCTGGTCATTGGCCTGTTCTGCCACTTGTGCTAACTCTATCCAAGGTCATGGGGAAGATGAGAGAACCTAAGGCTTCGAGTTGGGGAAGAAAAAGAACTGGAGGGTAAAGCTGAGAGCCAGACCCAGCTCTGGCCTGGATCCTGCCTACTGTTTTGTACTCAGCACAAGGACAGGAAGTGTGCCCCCCTTCTGCCTAAGCAGATTGGGAAAGATAACTTTGTTAGCGGGAGAAGGCCAGGCCGAGGGGTCGTGCTCTATAGAATTGGCACAATCTGCTCTCATGCATGAGCTGCTCTGTTCAATAGTGAGCCCTGCCCTGCCCTGACAACTCATCTGGGCTGAAAATCCTCTCTTGAGTGAAAGCGCCCCCAACTCCCCCCCGCCAGCCCACCCTCTGCCCCTCAGGGCACGGGAGCCCTTGAACTGCAGCCAAATGGTCATGCTGAAGAAGAATCCCTGGCTCACAACCAGATCAGCCACGGAGGAGGAACCCAATGGACCATGGCATACCTCCTGGTTCTTAAGTGGCACAAACAAGAAAAAGCAAGTATTGATCCCTATGCTGGTGAAGCAAAAAACTTTTGACCTCCCCATGGTATCCAGAGCGTCCTCCTAATAATGATAATAGCTGCTACCATTTATCACTCGGCTAGTGATAAACTGTTTCACACACACTGTTTTATTTAATCACTGCAACTGTTTGAGGCCGACGCTGTTACCCATTTCCACAAGGGTAAGAAACATGAGGCCGAGGCAAGGAAACTTCCTTGTATGAGATCAGGCAACTCTTTAGCCAGAGGACTGAAGCTGTCTAACTACAGATCCTGGCACTAACCACTTTTCTATTCAGATTCCTATGAGACAAAATCCTGGGATCCAAGGTTCAGCGTGATGAGCGGCCCAGAATCTCCACCCTCTCCCACCACCCCCAGAAGAGGAGAAAACCCCAGGCCTTTCTGCACACTCCATGTACTCAGCATCACCATGGAGTCTGTGCCTTACCTGTGCTGCTGGCTGCTTAACAGAAGTCCATGGTAGAAAGGAAGGGCAAAGCTGCACACTGGATGCTGGATCGTGATGGAGTTTTAAAGATGTGTGGGCGAACAAACCATACCTGGGTAAATCAAGAAATAAAAGCTACATTTCCCAACACATATTTTCCTTTCTTATTTAGTTTCGGCCTCTAAACGGTTGCTCCAATCCTTCGCCCTCATAGCTCCTTCCTTCACTTTCTTTTAAATCTGTTCAAATCTCACCTGTCAGCAGTGTCTCTCTGACTACCACCTGCCCTCCACCAGCCCTCCCATTCCCCTCACCCTGCCTTATATTTTTCATTCTGATAGCACTTTTAATGTACTACATAACTCACTCATTTATTTATTGAATGCTCATTGTCTGCCTCCCTAGAGGACAAGCTCTGATATGGTAGAGCTTTGTTTTATTCCCTGATGTGCCCCAAACACCTCAACAAATACTTGTTGCATGAATCACCAAACACTGCCCACTAAGTGAGAGCAGGGCCCGAAATCCTGGGAAAGTGGCCTAAAACCCCAAAGTCCCAGGTCCTGTGTTTCTCATAGACTTATCCCTCCTTGGTCAGGTCAACACCTGAAAGAGAGAGATTGTGTGTCTCCTAATTCCAGTCACTACTGAACACAGTTCCGTTAAGTTCCTTAAATCTTTCTGCCCTTCTACTCAGCCAGGGACACCTGGTTTTGCCTACAGAGTTTTGTCACCTCAATAAGTCAGTCTATGGACCATACACAGGGGAACCAGAGCCATAGAAAGCACATGGGACATGCAGCTGTATCCTAACTTTAGACCTAATTTCCACTCTGAGCCTGTTTCTTCATCAATAAAATGAGGGAATTGAGACCACTGATCTCCTCTAGTCTTTCCCAGTTATGACATTTTCTCATGGGAAGGGGGAGAGTGTGACCTGGCCAAGACAGAAACAAGCCAACCTGTGACTCTGAGGCCCAGGACAAGTTATATTCAAGGGAGGAGATCTTACAACTATAATTAATCAGTCAAAAGGAGTTTGCACCATACTGCTTGCACAAAACAGGAGAGGTATTTACTATTATCTCTATTTTACAGATAAGATAACCAAACCTCAGGGAAGCTAAATAAGTTTCCTACAAACCAGAAGCAGAAAAGCCACACCAGTGCCAGGTTTTCCAACTTCAAATTCACAATACTTCTACACATAACTGCCTCACTTCCAAAATGAATCCTGGTAGAAGAATGCCACCATTAGATTATCCAGAATATCAAGTATCTACTAATCTACTCAGACTTTTGCAGAATATAAAGTTAAATTTGAGTTGTATTACATCTCATATTCTAGAGATTTATTTATTTACATAAAATAATGCAATACAACCACCATGAGAAGAGATCTCTCCAAAAGACCTGTTAAACTGATTCTGTGTAGAAATGGACAACTTAGCTCTCAGTGTCAGCTAAAATGAGCCTCTGTCTCTCTCAAAAATTTTCCCAAGAAGTACACAATTAAGTATTAATATTTTCAAGGACTTTACAGATGCAAACAACCAACCACAAAAATAATTCAATCAACTGGATCCCATTAAAGTGTCTTCAATGTCAACAGAATAAATTACCCAAGAAAATACTAAGTTAAAAAACTGGATTTAGCCAGTGGTGGCCATGTATCCCAGGAAGAGAACCAAGAAGCTAACCCCTCCCCATGAGCCAGTGGCAGTCATGGGCTGGGCCAGCTCCTTTCTGTGAGTCAGCCTGTGCGCAGCCTGGGAGATAAGAAGCGCTGACCCCTACCCACCCAACCAGGAAAGCAAGCAGCTGATTCAGAGAAACACAGGCTGAAATGATAGCCACTGAAGTAAAAAAAAAATAACATAATGCCTGTATTGTTTGATTGACTGTGCAGGCCTAAAGCCAGTAGTCTTAGTACCTATTTAGAGGATAACAATATACAATACAGCAACTATGGACGATTTCCCTCTGAAAGTGGTAGCCATTGTTAATTCCCTACTGTCTTATTTTAAAGTTCTCTTTCATTTTCACTGTTTTGTTTGGTTTGATTTTATTGTGTGTGAAGGCACAGGCAGCTATTTCAAAGACAACAAGATATATTATGGTAACCATTGTTGATTTCCTATTATCTTATTTTGAAGTCCTGTATTGCTTTCATTGTTTTGTTTTAATTGGTTTTATTCTATTCTGTTTTGTTTGATTTTATTATGTCAGATGGTATGGGCAGCTATTTTGAAGATAACAAGAGGCAATATGGTAGCCATTGTTGAGTTGCTATTGCCTTGTTTTGAAGTCTTATATCACTTTCATGGTTTTATTTTGAATGGCTTTATTCTGTTTTATTTTGTTTGGTTTTATTCTCCTTAAAATAAAAAAAAGAATAAAATAAAAATAAAAGAAAGCTAGACTTGTCCAAAACTAAGAGACCATGATTAGGTCAGAGCTATGTAGACATGCCATTTGTCCAGACTCAAACACCTCCTCTTCTGCTCTTAGAAAATGATGCCAAAAATAATAATAATAGTTAAATGATGCCCAGAGACAAGCTACCACATTAACCGAGTTGGACTGGGAAGACCTGGGAGTAGTTCATTTTGAAAACAAACTTTGTAGATTCTGGAATCTCTCAGGGAAAGCAGTTTCAAGAACCAGCATGTACCAAATATGTTCTCAGAATAATGATTAGGTTTCTTCTCCTTCCTTCTGTGGCTTCTTGCCTCTTGACACTTAATCATCTATTTCCAACAGAAGGACTCTTGAGAAATCAAAAGACATCAAAAGTCTAAAGTAAATAGACTTGTGAACTAGTTTTGTTTTGTTTGGTTTTATTCTGTTTTGTTTTGTTTGATTTTATTGTGTGTGAAGACATGGGCAGCTATTTCAAAGATAACAAGATATATTATGGTAACCATTGTTGATTTCCTATTATCTTATTTTGAAGTCCATTTTAATAAAAATGGACCTTGAGACTCACAATGGTGCCATCCTCCAAACTGTCACCATTAAAATTTAGTATGTCCATGACACTACAAAGGAAAGGAAATGGCAGAAGTGGAGGGGAGGTGGTGACACAAACACTTAGATATCTCTTTGTCTGGTTTACACTCAAAATTGTCTTCAATTTAGTAACTATAAAACATGGATTTTTCTGAAACAATCCAAGTTTCAACTATTCTTGCCCCAGTTTTCCACAAGTGAACTTGTAGAATAAAATATCCCAACTTTTCATTTGGAAAATGTGTCAAAACACCTGTTTTTTAATACCAGTATGATAGTCCCATATGTGAAAAGAACCTCAGTGAGAAGTTCTTGGAGAGAATACGTTCATGCTTCCTAAGCATCATTCCTCATCATAACACCTGGGCATTTCATCCAAGAGCCTCCTGGAGACTGAAAACATCACAGCCCCATTTTATGGAAAAATGATAGCTGATACTTCACAGTTCCCTTGATTCAGCTGCAGCTTCTCAGAAATATGTGTAATTATGAGCAAAACATAATCATGAATGTTATTACTTTCATAAACAGCACCAAAATTCTTCCTTTTCAAAGAGGAAGACTGCATAGCCACAGATTTTGAGACACAAGAACAAACCACCAATGGAGGATATAATGTGTCTTTCCAAAAGGGCCAGCCATTCACTTTCAGTCTGACTTGAGGCAGAAGTTATATAGGCGACTTCTTACTGTCCCTACATCATTAGAATTCTCTAAGAAGATTATAAGGCCCGAGGAAAATACCCCTAGGTTCATGCGCACTACAGAAAAACTGAAGGTTTCCTGATGTACAGGGCCAATCTGCTTCTGCTAAAAGAAACTTTTGGAGGCTGCAGAAGCCCCATGTAAGCTTTCACATCAGCTTTACCCTCCCCCTCCTCCCCCCAGTGCCCAACACAGCTCTCCCATTCTCTTCATCCTATTGTTTGACAAACATCCCTCCCTTCATAAAAGCTGTCTGGCCGGGAGCTTAAAATATTGCTGGACAGTAAAACCTACCCATCAGGGCCAATCCAGTCATATCTGCTCAGTCGTGCAGCACAGGAGGGGCGGGGTAGAGAAGTGGGAGGTGGGCTTTTAGGTGGCAAAGGAAAGACTCCAAAGTTGCCATTTTGCTGCTGAGCACCAAGAGAGAAAGGCAGTACCTATTTCTCCGTGGGACGCCACTCATACTGGCAAGTTTTCTTTGGGTGATATTAGGTTGTAACTTTACCCTCACTCTTTTCCAGTCTAATTTAAGGACCATATCACAGGCTTCTCTAAAAGAAAAAATATTGCCACTAAGGCTTACTCTTGGTCTGGGATGGCTGGACTTTGATTCCAACTCTAAAATCTCTCCAGGAATTGATTTAAGAGTTGGTAGAGGTTCATGAATGCTGGAATATTTGTAAAGGGCAGTAAAAGATGTTCAAACTAAAATTTGACTTTTTGAGTTCTTCTCATTTTTAAGATTGAACTAACATGTCACCAGGAATCCAGAAAGAACTAAACCAAGTATCCAGTTTTTGAAAGAGTTTTGGAGTTTTTCACTCAAACTGTGCAATAGGAATAAGAGTCATAACTGCTGAGTGCTCAGTATTTTGAATGTTAAAGCTTTTAATGGAGTACAGGAATAGACTGATTAAGAATTATAAATGTTCAGTGAGTAGCTTCTGTTCATCTACAAGAGCTGCTGGTCAGCGGCTGCTCTAGAAACAAGAATGGAGGCATGTTTACACTCCATTAACAACCAGAGTAGTAAATGGCCCCCTAAAGGTTTGAGAAACTTGTTAACACGGATTTATGTACTTACAGGTGTTTTTGTACCTCTTCAAAGTTAAGATAAGGTTACATTATACTGGAAATACCCCTGAATCTGGAGCAGGAAGACCAGGGATTACATCCTGGCTCTGTCCTCACTCACCCAGCCACATAGGGGATTCATTTAACTTCCTTTCTAGCAGGTCCCTCTCTATTAATACGGGTTAGTAATGCCTAGTTTCCTGATTCCCGAACATCCATCTATGGTTCTGTCAATTCTCGCTCAAGACGACGTTTTTAGCAGCCTGTAACAAAAACGTGACAGTAATGAAGTAAACAAGGTAGTAAATTTTTACTAAGCTAAATGTGTTCAATTTAAAGACCTGTATTTCATTCTGAAATTATGACCATCTTAAGTTTTATAGTATTAAAATCCCCTTTTTTGAAATGATGGAAACAAACAATAGTCATTATTCAATGATCTAATAAGTTTGTTGTTTTTATGTCCTTGTTTAGCAAAATAAGGAGTCAGCAACCTTATGTTGGTCACTGTGTTTTGTTTTTATGCTAGCCCGTGCAGTTCAAATCTCAGAACCATTGACCTGATTCATAGCTTGTTATGAGAACTGAAAGACCATATACAAATGTATATCATTATAAGGGATAAGAATACCCCAACGTAATGTGTTATTTTAATCATTACCTCCAGTCATAATTATCTGAATGTTCTTAGGAATACATGGAGACCCTTGGGTTGGAGGATTGAACTCCCTTGGTTTATTTTCCATCTGTAATAAATCTGTTCATTAAATTTTCACAAGCAAAATAAAAGAGTCATCTCTTTAAGGAAGAAAAAAGAAAATTCTTCTTTGGTTTAGATTTCTCCCCCCTCCGGTAGAATACCTTGCTACTCTGACCTGACTGACTTCATATTTTTTCTACTTTTATCAGTACATGTTTGCCATACATAATAATTACATTTATTGTAGGAAATTGGTCCGTGTACATAGCACATTTCAGTTTTTTCCCCTTCCTTCTACCTCCTTTTAATTTTTCCACCCTCAGATTCATTTACTTATAAGTCCTTGATTATCATATATACAGATTAAAAAGCAGAATAATAGACATAAAAAATACAAAACATGTAAGAGAATTGTGGTAAGTCAAGTTATGCTTTTAGATAGAGTACATTGTCTGAATTAGACTACAATAATTTTTTTCTCTCTTTTTTCCTATTATCTGTCCTTTATTTTCTATTATGTCTTTCATATATATATATATATATATATATGCACACATATGTATATGCATATATATTCAATTTTTCATGTAAGAGAAACCATGTGATATTTAAGCTTCTGTGTGTGAGTTACTTCACTTAACATTATGGTCTCAAGGTGCATCCAGTTTCCTACAAATGACTCAAGTTAAAATTTCCATTTTTTTTTTTATTTCCATTGTTAAAAGTCAGAAACCTAAGGCACTTTCCCTTTGCACCTCTGAAGTTTTCTCTCTCTCTCTCTCTCTCTCTCTCTCACACACACACACACACACACACACATTCACTGCTGGGGACTGATTCCAGAACCTTCATACTAAGCTATATTCCCATCCCTTTTTATTGTATTGAGACAAGGTCTTGCTAAGTTGTCCAGATAGTGCTTGACCTTCTAATCCTCCTGCCACAGCCTCATGGTAGGCCTGTTTTGTTGTGCTTGTGTACTCAGGTAAAGAGAGTTTCAGATCTTAAAATGATTATTATCAGTGCCATACTCTGGTGTCTATTGACGTCTCACACTGTGAAGTGCTTGGTTCTGTATGATGATGGCTCATGGTGGATGGAGCCAAAATGGTTCCTGCCTTCCAAGAACTTTTGATTCTAAAGGAGGAACCAAGACTAACCAACATATAGTTTTGAGACCCTGTGTTCACCACAAATATTTATGTGGATTCAGGAGGGAAATACTAATAGGAAACCCTAAAAGGACTAATAAGCTACCACACAAGTAAGGTTTATCCAATTGATTTGATAACACGGGGGGGGGGGTCAATACATTAGCAAGATGTTAAATAAGATATTATTAGTAAGATACTAGATTTAGAATATTTTAAAGCCAAATTTGATCTTATCGTAGAAAATTATTAAAATCATGGTTTTTAATATAAATTTTAGATTAAACTGTTTGGTTCTGCCAAATGTTTTCCTGGCTCTGCCACCCATGGGCTTTGTGCTTGAGTTGCTTACCAAAATATGATGTTGCCCATCATATTTTCTTTCTTGAAGGTGATAGGAATGACTGCCACTCTTTCCACAAGAGCTAGGCTTAACTGTAGTTTGAAAGCATTAAAAGTGTACATTGGCTAAGAGTCTGAGTTGCTAGTTCTGAGTAGAGGATCCCCTCCCAATACTCTATTCCTCATTCCTATAAGGAAGTCTTCTCAATGCCAGATCATAATTGCAGATACCACAGCTGTCCTCACCTTCACAGTAGAACAAAAGCTACTGTGGGACACCTTGTCTAACTGGGAGCTCCTGGGGCTCCAAGAGGAGGATGTACTTTGCTCTTCAAAGGAAGTACACATGATATGCATACCCAGAGAGCACACAAGCTGGACACTGCCTGTGCCTGTAGTTAATACCCTGCCACCAGGTTGTCTGGCCAGACTTCAAATCACGGGATGGCAGGAGATGCCATTTTGTTTATCTTTCCCTCAAAATGAAAACAGACCTAACATAAGATGCAGCTTTTCATCATTTACATGTTTAACAAATATCATTGTCATTAAAAGCATTGGACATATCCCTGAGCCCTACAGGTCACTGGTCCCATAGGGTGGAGCACAACTGAAAGAAGCCAAGAGAAGGGTCTTCTAACATGGGCCTTTGCCCTGGCCTAAGAGCAGTGAAGAGCAAATGCCACAACTCTAGGAACATTCAGGTTAGAGAAACAACTGTGCTAAATTGAGGTGGAACTCTCTTAGTGCAGTCCTTCATAGACTACTTGTTAGCACTGAATGAATGATCCAGATTTTACAGAATCTCCCTGCCAATTCAATTCTGTTTCCAGTAGCCATTGCTGTCTAGCAGCATTACATGTTATCATATTTAGTGACATGTTTCTTGACACCAGATTTTTATCACTATTAAAATGACCACATGGTACAGTTCCTGAAATCTTTTCATTCTCTGAGACACTAAAAGTGTCCTAGGAGTCTTTCCTCATTTTGTAACATGAAGCTCTCCTAAAGTATTCTCCATTCTTCCAATTTAAAACAGTAATAATAAAAATATACTGTCCTCAATTTGTAAAACTATTAAGAAGGGTTTCCAGATTTCAACCTTGAGTAGAGAAAACATAAATTAAGAGCACAGAAGCCAGAAAATTGTGTAGCTCTGATTGCAGACAGTATTTCTCAATGGTGTAATAAAAAGTCCAGCCTTTGGGATCAGATACAGCACTGCTATTTAGCCATCTGATCTTATACTATCTATTTAGCCTCTCAGAACCTCAAGTTTCTCATGTGTTATAATCAAAATAGTTAATAAATATTAAGTTCAGTGTTCTGGGCAGTGTGCCAGGCATTGACTATATAGCAGTAAAGAATACAGGTATGGCCCCTACCATCATGAAGATTACAGGTTAGCAGGACTAAATTAAGTGAAATAACATAATATCAAATGTCATTCCTACAGATGTTCAGTAATTGTTAGGTGTCTTCCATTGTCCTTCGAACATGATTATTAAATATTTCAGCCCTGTCAAAAATAAAATAACTACAATTTCATACATCCTCAATGAATGATCTAGTTTTTATATACTCTCCCTGAAAATTTGTTGGGGAATGAAATTTGTTGGGGAGGATTAGTATGGGGTATTTTTTTTCAGCATTTTGCCTCATAAAACTTTAATCAACGTGTGGTCTTGATTTTCTTGTGTTCTTGATTTCAACCCAGGTAACCATGGGTTTCTAATTATGGTCCGTAATAAATCATTTTTGCTGGCGTTCAGGAATTTTGCAGATATTGCCTCATAGATAGTTTCAGGCCACTTGTGAAGTGAATGAGAACAAGTATTACTAATAAATCCATTTTACATTTAAAGAAGCTCATGGAAGCAGATTCTTTTATGCCCCTCGTGCTTTCCAGTGCCAATCTGCTCAATAGTTGCAGTCCGTATGTTGACTAACTGTTCAACAACCCAGAAAAAAGAGGTATTACAAGATTCAGAGTAGCAAAGAGATCCACTCAGAATTGCACTGTGGCCACTCAGCTTTGCCTTCTTCCTTCTAGGTGGTGAACAATGGGTGATTGGAGTTTCCTAGGAAACATCTTGGAGGAGGTGAATGAGCACTCCACAGTTATTGGCAGAGTCTGGCTTACTGTGCTTTTCATCTTCCGGATTCTCATCCTTGGCACGGCTGCCGAGTTTGTGTGGGGGGATGAGCAGTCTGACTTCGTGTGCAACACCCAGCAGCCTGGCTGCGAAAATGTCTGCTACGATGAAGCCTTCCCCATCTCCCACATCCGCCTCTGGGTCCTGCAGATCATCTTTGTCTCCACTCCATCCTTGATGTACGTAGGACATGCAGTGCATTATGTCCGCATGGAGGAGAAGCGGAAGGACCGCGAGGCGGAAGAGCTGTGCCAGCAGTCCCGGAGCAATGGCTGTGAGAGGGGCACACTGGCCCCAGATCAGGCCAGCATCAGGAAAAGCAGCAGCAGTAGCAAAGGCACCAAAAAGTTCCGGCTAGAAGGGACTCTGCTGAGGACCTACATCTGCCATATCATCTTCAAGACCCTTTTTGAGGTGGGCTTCATAGTGGGCCACTACTTTCTGTATGGTTTCCGGATCCTGCCCCTCTATCGCTGCAGCCGGTGGCCCTGCCCCAATGTAGTGGATTGCTTTGTGTCCCGGCCCACTGAGAAAACCATCTTCATCCTGTTCATGTTGTCTGTGGCCTTTGTGTCTCTCTTCCTCAATATCATGGAGATGAGCCACCTGGGTCTGAAGGGGATCCGGTCTGCCTTCAAGAGGCCTGTAGAGCAGCCACTGGGGGAGATTCCCGAGAAATCTCTCCATTCTATTGCTGTCTCTTCCATCCAGAAAGCCAAGGGCTACCAGCTCCTAGAAGAAGAGAAAATTGTGTCCCACTATTTCCCTTTGACTGAAGTTGGGATGGTGGAGACCAGCCCACTTTCTGCCAAACCTTTCAGTCAGTTGGAAGAGAAGATCAGCACAGGACCCCTAGCTGATGTTTCCCGGGGTTACCAAGAGACACTGCCTTCTTATGCTCAGGTTGGGGCACAGGAAGTGGAGGGAGAGGAGCCACCTGTAGAGGAGGCAGCAGAACCGGAAGCAGAAGAGAAGAAGCCAGAAGCAGAGAAGGTGACCTTGGAAGTGCAGGAGGCTGTGGCAGAGCCAGAAGGGGAGACAGTAGGGACCCCTGGAGTGGGAAAGGAGGGTGAAAAAGAAGAGCTGCAGGCTGAGAAGGTAACCAAGCAAGAGCTGTCAGCCGAGAAAACACCTTCACTGTGTCCAGAGCTCACTGCTGATGACACCAGACCCCTGAGCAGGCTGAGCAAAGCCAGCAGCCGGGCCAGGTCAGATGATCTAACCATATGAAGAAAAGAAAAGAAGAAAATAAAACTAAAAGAAAGAAAAACCCTCCCACCCCCAGCTAATCTAGGGCAAGATAAAACAAAAAAGATGCTATCATGCCTTGAGTATGCTGTCCCCTCCGGTTACTCCACCCCTGAATGGACAGATGCTTCAATGAAACTGCGTGCTGTGCAACTAGGAAACTGCCTCTCCCATATTTTAAGGGCTACCAAGGTAAACACATTGTTCCCTCAAAGTTCCCAGTCTCATGACTATCCTGTTCCCCTACCCCAACTTTCTGGGGGATATTGTTTTCACGTCCATTTCTCCATGGAAATTCTTCCAATCAGAACTGCAGGAGGCAGTTTCCCTCAAGCCCTTTTACCAGCCTTGTCTCAAGCTCATCAATTCAAACAAACAGTATGACCCCAGCATCTCTCTAGCAGATACTATGTGATCATATACCAGGGATCGCAAACTCAAGTGCCTACATGACCCCACAGCAGGCGATTTAAATTGGTGAAGTAGGCCTGCTTTAACGTCATGGAAAGGGGCAGGGCTGTGACAGTTGAAGCGCAGGGTCACTACTGGTCAGTTCGAGGTAATAATTACTTTGAAGTGTTACGCTGTCCCCTGATTTTTCAGGAAAAGTCACAAATTCGAAGTTTTCGTTGAAATTTCAAAACAAAAATTGCTGTTGGCAACTATTTTAAATACACCACTTGATCCAGATAAAATGTGCGCAAGTCAAGTTTAACTTGTGGGCACCAGTTTGCCAAGTTAGCTTACATTAACGAGCCCGGTTTTCCTGCAGAGTTGGTCACATTATCTATAGTCTCGACTTATTTATGTGACTTCCAAGCCTCATTTTACCACTTCAAAGTCTTTGGTTTAAATCATCAGTTGAGGGGATGCCCAGGGCTCTGACTGACCTTTCTTTTGACTCACTGTAGCTCCTAGGTTCTGAAGCAACGATATCCTTGTTGGTAGAAGGAATCCTTCATGGCACCTTCAGAGAAGGAGCAAGACACCAAAACTTGTCCCTGTGAAATTAAAAGACTTCAAGCTTTGAGACTGTCACAGTTTTCCTCCCTGAAGCAACAATGGTCCTTTTTCAAAGTTCTCCTCTTCCACCATCAGTGCTTAGCCTACAATCTGTACCTTTTATCAGGAGTGGGGGACAAGGGCAGTTCAGAGCTGAAGTGCTGCCCTGAGGAGAGTCAGTTGTCAGGCCTTCCGTAGGCACAAGACAAGTACTAGAATAGCCATCAGAATGTCACTAGGGGAGTGCCTATGAACTGGATGCTCAGACAATTAGGGTTCAGTCCCAGGCCAAGCTTCATCCCTGAAAGGGGGAGAAAAGACTAAAGGAAAAGAGGAATTTCATAGGCCTCTTCCTTGTACTCCCACAACTAATTCACCTCAATAGAGTCCAGTCAGGGTAAATCCTCAGGAACAAGTACATATTTTATACTGGATGCAATTTTACCTGAAACTGACCAATTTCCAAAACAGAAAAAGTAGTAACTAGAATTATTCATCTAAAGCAAAGTTATGCCTCATGTACTACCGTGCTGAGGATAAGGTAATAGGTATAAAAATCAAGTTGACATGGCAGAGACCTGGACAGGAGACCACCAGGGAAAAAAAGAGGTACCCAGAAAACTGCCAGTGTTCTATCATCTGCCCTGCTGCCACCATCCAGAAGTATGGAAGTCTCTTTCACTACATTCTGGGTATCACCTTCCTTTTAACATATTCATTCTAGTTGTGGTTTTCCAAAGCAAGCCTTCTCTAAAACTATTCCTCCCCACAATACACAATATTTCCCTTCCTTCTTGTGCCATTCTAAAGCAAAATGATCAAAAAATTAAATTCATTCTAAGGCATAATCAGTCTATGGCCATACCACTGTGCAAGCACCCAATCTTGTCCAAGGCATAATTTTTTGATAATTATGCCTGGGAAATCTGTGTTTAAAAGAGAAAGCCCAAAATATATTTTAGCTGGCACTCAAAATGACAACTTTCAATGAAAAATTGTATAAGCTATGGACAATTGAATAGAAGAGATATAGTTATCTTCTAGACATGTGACTTTCTGGCTACCCCTTGCAGGTAACATTATTCCAACACAAACCTTGACATGTTTAGTGAGAAACGTAACAAAATCCCAAGGCTGAGAACCAAAGAGTGCCTCCTTGACCCCAAAGGCTGCATTATTGCTCCTACAGTTTCCATCTATTTTAGGGACAGCCATCTTGATCAGTACCAGAGGGAAAAACGTATCTATCTCAACTGAATACAAAACAGAAACTATATGCTATTTTGAGTGAAACTGCTGGTGCTGTTTGGAACCAGCTGCAGGTGAGGTGAGGGCCGCTGGTCTCCTTGTCTCGCGGGGACATAAGAGTGTGTGTCTTTCCTCAGAGGAAGCAGCACCCTGCTTCACTGCTTGTATCTGCTCTGCTCACAACAAGTGCCATTTCCCCCCTTCATCATTCACAAAAAAAGGCTGTTTTGGAAAACATAGACACAGGCATCAGGGACTTGGATTTTTTTCTATTTCTGCTATTAGTAGCTATGTTACTATTGTCTCTTAACCTCTCTATACCTCAGTTTTCTGTCTACAAACTAGAGATGGCATTTACCACCTACCTACCTCTAGGGGTATCATAAGGACTAATGAGTTGGCTGCCATGCCTAGAGCCTGCCAAGTGACGCCACTCCCTGAGAGATTCCTCCAACAGCAATAAGACTGAGAAGAAGGGCGGGTGGGTGGTTTCCATCTTGCCCCTGTTGTCCTGCCTGGAGAGAGTTTTTCAATGTGGAATAAATTCTGCACATTGGTTTTCTCAGAGAAGACTCAAAACAAAACCTCAACTTTATGTTTAGTAGGAACCTAAGACTCTTTGGCCCTAAGAAATTACTGAAGATAAATTGGTAAATACTTTTGTCCTCTGGAATAAGGAATAAGGTGGCCCGTCTTCAGTTAGCCCACAGCTGCTGCCAGGTTCCATTCAGAGCGCGCTGCATGCCTGTGCTCTATGCAGCTTCCCCCCTCACCATTTGCTTTCAAAAAAATAATTATGACCGACTTGGGATTATAACTCCCATGGGATCCATTAAGTCCAGCTTTAGTTCCTGCTCCTTATCAGTCCCTTGTTAGATAAACCTGGAGAGTACATAGCTATATCAATAAAAGCATACTGTACTGCTGGACATCAGAAATGCGGCTCCTTCCAGAGGAAAAGGGCTAACTGCTTGGTAGAAGTTATAGCACCTCCATCAGGAGAGATCCATGATCAGGAGGGATAGAGTTACTCAAAGTTCACTTAGAAAATTTCAAACTTGGTTGCTTACTAGTTCAAACATTGTTTTTAAAAAAAAAAGTCCTGTTTTTCATTATGAATGATCCTTGTCATACAGGTGACGCTTCCAACACAGCATTGGATAAATGTTTCTGAAAGTTGATGTGACCTAGGGAACCACAAAGAACTGTGATATTGGAGTCAGGAGTGTTGACTGTTCCTTACTGACACCGGAGGTGTCAGTCTGTGACTTACCCACTCTATGTGACAATTTTCTCGCTATTATTTGGGAATAATAATAAAGCATTATAGGTCTTTTCAAACACTAATTTGGAAATAAAAGGAAAAGAAAGAAGACATGTAAAATGTACACAAGATAAATCCATATCATAAAATGTACACTTTTAAATACTGCACAGATTGTTAAGTAAAATAATGATTAAAAAGTGTGATACTAAGTAAAATGAGGGAAATAAATTAGAGGGGATAATCTGAATTCTAAGGATTATACTAAAAACAAAGAACAACTTTAATCATGTGAGAATTAGTTGCTGAAGTGGTGCTGAATGTACTCAGCTTACCAGAGCCCATGCGTAAGGATGCATCAGCCCCCAACAGTCTCTGATTTGCAAGATGAGGGTGTTCATGGATACTGAAAAAAGCCTCATGTACAAACTCTTGACCAAGCCATGTGGAATGCCAACAGCAAGACTAAAGCAGACTACACTCCTCTCTAGTTTTTGAGGAGGGTCATTAAACCTCCATGGGGTAAAAATGAGCCCAAGACCCCAATAACATCTTCCATCCCACTACCCTAACCTACTTGTCTCTTCTTCCCCTGACCTCGAATTACTTTTCTATGCATATCATATACAAATGATTGCATACCTCAAATTAACAAAGTCTAGATGAAAAAAGCTTGCTTGGTTAAATGGAAAACTCTTGAGTGTAAATATAATCTGTAAAATATAGCGTGTGCCTCAAAGTAATGGTGAGATAGATAGATTTTTCCCTTCTCTAAAATATTTTATTATAACTAAATATGTACTTGGAGAAGGGAGGAAAACAAGGATTCTAGTTCCAGCTGTTCTGTTAGAAGAAAAAACTTATATCAAGATTATTCACTCTCTTGTCTTAGACACTGCAGCTCCTGAAGCCAAGGAGAGAATGATATTCAGTTCTGACAGGAGCCACAAAGTAGCAATGGGACATATTTTAGTCTCTAACTTACTGTCTTTTGAGAGTTTCCAAATTAGAAAACAAATTCTAAAAGAATTCATAAATTTTTCTGGAGAGAAAAGCAGATGGTTCCATTGCCTTTTCTGCACATTTTTCTGTCTGAAAAATAAGAAAATAAAGATGCAGCTGTGTAACACATTCATAACAAACTTCACAGGGAAATCACTGGTAAAAGAAAGGCATTATTGGAACAGTGCTCCTATGTTTCCATCCCTTCCCATTCTTATGTTAGAGCTAATAGTTACGTGTTAGACTGTTACAAAGCAAATAAAACTAACTTGACTTTTAGCCGTCTTTGTTTTTTCTCTTGACCCATCAGGCAAGTTAGACGGTAAAGAGACTGCCTCAGTTTCTATTCTTCTGTTGGAGTTGAGGGCCTTGGAAAGGGCAGAGGGAGTAGTATGTTGGTAAATGTATAACATCTGAATCTCTCCAGGCTACAGAAGTTCTTGGTATAAATTCTCCCATCATTACCAGTTTCGAGCTACATCACAGAATGCAGAATTGAGAGATGTGCAGCAGTACTTTGTAAAGTTGTTCTACCATGCGATGGATATGCAACGTACAGTAGATATAAATAACCTCAGTGCTATGGTTTGGGTTACCCCAAGAGTACATGTCATTAGAAGATTGGTCCCTAGGGGGTGGTATTGGGAGGTGTTGGGAGCTTTAAGAAGTGGGGCCAACTTGGAAGCCCTTAGGTCAAAGGGGTTACCACAAGGAAAGTCTCATCTCACACACTGGTGGTAGTTCTCACCAAGAGAGTGGTCATAAAAGGAGTAAGGCTAGCCTGTCCTTCCCCTCTCTGGTTCCTGACTTGAGATATAGTTCTACTCCAACATGCTTCCCCAATGCAATCCACCACCTGCCATGGTGCCCTTACTAGAACTGAGCTGTTGCAAGTGACATGCCCTTGAACCTCCAAAATTGTGACCTAAATAAATCTGTTTCTTCATAAATAGCCTGTGTCAGGTATTTTGTTGTAGTGAAGAAAAGCTGACTAATACAAGTTGCTAAAAACTATTCATAATAGCAAAATAATTAGGAAGTGGTAACTTTGAGTATTTATTACCTTTCTGTTTCATTTTTAAGTTTATATAATTTAATTATTACTAATATATATTTAACAACAAGGCGACAAAACTCCTGAATATTTAAGAAGTGATTTGCTAACCAGTACAAGCCAGCTCCAGTGTACCACTAGTGGGATAGAGGCAATTCTGATTCTAAAAGAATCTCTTTTATTTAATAAAGATTTGGTCAGTTTATTCCTCCATTTGTCTGTATAAACCTCAAGAAAAAACTAAAGAGATACTTGTTTAACCTAGGGAAAGAGGCAAAATGATCATTTATTTCTCTTGTACACCAATGAGCACTTTAGGAAGAGTTAAATTTATTCATCACAGATAAAGTATATTGATAGTCAAATAAAACTAGCCAAAAACCTCTGCGTGGAATGTATCATGTCATTTCTCTGCTCAAAGTTCTTCAATAGCTCTTCATTGCCTACCATAAAAATTCTAAATTCCTTCAACTTACAAAGCCCTTTATAACTGATCTCAACCTACCCAAGGAGGATATCTGTTTTTGCCTATCCAGAATCCCCCTTCTTTTATAATTAGAGATCCATTTTACCTGTGGGAAACCCCCTTTCTCAACTGAATATAGTCTCCATGGACTCTTACTGATACTTACCCAGTTTCGCCTGGTTGAGGACCAGGTTTTGTTTAGTTTGTTTGTTTGTTCATTTATTTGTTTTTATTTAAATGGGCCAAGGGTTGGGGATATAGCTCAGCAGTCCAGCTCCTGCCTGGCAAGCATGAGGTCATGAGTTCAATTCTCAGTACAAAAAATAAATAAATAAATAAATAAGCAAGCCAAACACACTCCTTGAAATATGAATATTGAGTGGAGTAACAGAGAGACTGAAAACTGGTTAGAATTCATTCATCTTGGCAGAAGCCCCTGAAGAAACTGTCAAATAGTTTCTACCCACCTAGATTTCCAGGAGATACATGTTTTCCCTTTTTTTTTCATACTTTGGATTTTCCGACTTCCTTTTACTTCCTAAACTCTCCTAGAGTTCCTTTTTTTTTCCACTTTAACATAACCAAAAATGATCTCTATTGTTTGCCAGTAACAATCCTAGATTGACACACCTTTTCATAGCCTCATTTCCTATATCTATGTGTGCTCTGTAAGGCTCTCAGCCTTACAGAATCATTTGGCCCTCAATATAAACAGTCCTGGCACATAACAGCATGGGAATTTCATGTTTCAGGACCCTCTGCTCTGTCCTGTCTCACCACCACCACCAAGGTCAGTTCCTCCTCACCCTTAAACATTCAATTACAATGTTCCCTTCTTCATGAAATTTCACAAACTTCCAAGACAAAGTTAGTTACTGCCTGCTTGTTAGCCTTTCTGCTATAACACTTTATCAAATTGTTTTATTTACTGGCTCTTCTTGTGTCTGACTGCAAGCAACTTTTACACGGAGATTGCATCCTATATATCACTGCATATTTAGTACTTTTGTAATGTTTGATTGATTGAATGAATGAATGAACAAATGAATGAATGAGCAAGCTAGTGAGACATGTACCAGGGCAAGAAAGAGACAAATGGCCAGGCACTCCCCAGAAACAGAGAAGCCTGTCACTACATAATGATGAAGAAGTTCCCTAAATTTCAGGCTTGAACATAACCAGACTTTCTTTGGTCATCAAGAAAGAAAAAGAGGTTTCATATGAATTGCTGGATGTTGTCACTGAGAGCAAACTCAGAAGGCACATATTGAAGATGGCAGCCATATGTTAAAGATGCTGTCACCAGGGAAACCTTAGGAGCCATCTGCAGAAGATGTCGCTCTTTGAAGGACTGCAGATTGGAGGGCTTCCCATACCCACCAATGTCCACTAAGTGGACTTTTAAATTTTACATGAAATTAAAAATAAATTTCTATTATATTAACTCACTGAGATGTCAAGATTTATCTGTTATGGTGTCTGACATTACCTATTTATAGAAGTTGATACATTGAGGTCAGATGTGTCCATAACAAAAACCTAAAATATATGGTCTTGGCTTCAGTGAGTGATGAAGAAATGAAAATCAAAGGCTACAAGAATAGAGACCCAGACTATACCATGAAAGTATTCAATAAAACTATCTGCGATGACTTACATATTTATTATTCATTATTGGATAACAAATCATTCCAAATTAGTGACTTAAAACAATAAGTGTATATTATCTCTCAGAGTGTGTATAGATCAAGAATTCTAGAGCCGCTTAGCAGTCTCTATGAGATTTCAATTAGACATTGGTAGGGCCTGAAATTATCAGAGATTCGATTGCAGTGGAAGGATCCACTCACTCAACGGCCGTTTGAATAGCAAGTTAATGTGGCAAGTTGATTCCACTGCATGGGTGGCTGGTTATCCCAGAGCAAATGATCCAAGAGATCAAGACAAGCATCAACATCTATAATGACCTAACCCTGGAAGTCTTATACTACCATTCCATGGTATTCTATTGATCATTTCCCTGTAGAGAAAATAAACTAGAAAGGAACAAGATTAAATTACCAACAAAGGAAGAAAATATCAAGCAGCAGCCCACTGCTCCATATGACATTAAATCTCAGAAAAAAGCCAGGATATCTATAGAATATTAAAGAAAAAACTGTAAACCAAAAAGTCCAGAGCAACCCAAATTTCATGAGTGATGGTAATTAAAAGTCACTGTCAATCATGTAAAAATTTAAATTATTCACAAACTCTTCTTTAAATAAAAAATTATTTCATGAGGTAGGCATAGTGGCATGTGCTTATAATCCCAACACTTGGGGGGCTGAGGCAAGAGGACCGAGAGTTTAAGGCTACCTTGTGCTACACAGCAAAACCCTATCTAAAAAAAATTTTTTTTTCATGACCCACTCAAGCCTAAAGAGAAAAAATGTAAAGAATTCAATAAGGCATCCCCAACACAAGCAACCAAGCACATGTTGGATGCAAGGCAGCCTTTCCCTGGCCTGAGAAAGCAGGACCTGTCCAAACAGATGGTGACTGTCCTCCAGCACAAGCAAGCAGGCTTGTACCAGATGGCTCTTCCTCCTCCCCACATGAGCAAGCAGGCCTGCACAAGATGCCCTCCCAACCCTGCTACAAGGGCAGACCATTCACCAACTCCAAGCCAGCTCTACATTTTGCTTCCCCTTGGCACAAGGCAGCAGAGGCAAGGACTAACTGAACACCTGATCCAGGATGAGGACAATACCCTGGGAGAGAAGGGAGCAACCATACCCTGTGACCATCAACATTAAGTCAAACTGTCCACTTGAACCGCTACACTGCAGCCTACATCCAGCAGAAACCAGAGGGTTAATTGCATTTCGTATCTTCCAGTGGGAACAAGGACACACCTTGGCTTGGACAGGAACCACAGTCTGGGGTGAATGGATAGAGGGGCTTCTGATACAAGAACACATCAAAAACCCATAGGTCTTAAATCTAGGCAAACAGAATTGTGACCGACTGTATCCCAAGATTGAAGATCTTGAAAAGAAACTATTCACTGAAACAAGATTTTTTCTTTGACTCAATCTGATATTGATTTTACTTTTTTTTTATTGTTTTTATTTTTCCTTCATTGGCTTTTTCCTCTTTTGGTTTCTTGTCTCTTTTCAACTTTTTTTTCTCTTTTTTTCATCTTTATTCTGTTTCTTGTATTTTGTTTATCTCTTTTCTTCTTTCTCATGTTTGCTTTTTCCTGGGACTGTTCTCTAACATTATCAACTTCCTTTTATTCCACAACAGGACACTTATGGTTTGTCAATACACTAGTCAATTTGTATTTGACACTATAATTGATGCTAATTTTATTACTATAACCAAGGCAACATAGTTGCTGTTAATTGTTTTTCATAGGATGCTGATGGGGTCTTTAACAATACTGTGCCTTATTCCTGGAGAACTGGGTACCGGGCCAAGTACACTGCAACCTCCCATCCCAAGTAAATGGAGGTGGCTGGATCCCATGACAGAGGCCAAAGGCAATAGTTAGCCACACCCAGAGGGTAGCATGAAAAAGTACACACTATTTAGCACGGTTTTCATACTAAAAATGAAGCTTCCCACTATAATCAACTCACAAGACTCACCACAAAAGCAAGCAAACAAAAAAATAGGCACATGAGACAAAAAACCAACAAAATGCCTCCAAAAATTCCCAATTCACCCAAAACTGATCCATGAGGCAACACAAGAGAAAACAAAAAGCTACACACCCAAATTATTCAATATGATATGCAAGGAGGTAACAAAATAGATCAATAAGGCATTTTGCAAACTCAGAGGAGAAATATGTGATAAGACAGTGGGAAAACAAACAAAACAATCAGCAAGTCTTTTTAATATACTCATAAAAAGCTCAACAAATTTATTAAACAGAAGATTGCAAAATATGAGTGACCAGAGTCCATAAAACAAATGAGAGTCCATAAAAAAGCTCCAAATAGAAATTCAAGGTATTAAAAATTCAATCAAATGTATGGGCAGCAGAAGGGACTGGTGTGAGGATAGAGTATCAGAACTAGAACAGGACTGTTGTCAATGACCAATCAATGACAGAAACCTTAAAAAAAATAAGAACATGAAAAATGGATCCAACGGCTCCTAGATGACACAAAAATTAATCTAACATTAATTGGAATTAGTGAAAAATCAGAAGACAGCACAAATGGCATTAAAAAAAAGTGTTTCTTAAAATAATGGCAGAAAGAGGGAGGCATCACCATCCCACACCTGAAGTTGTACTACAAAGCTACTTTGATTAAAAACAGCCTGATACTGGGACAAAGGCAGACAACATAGAGAACAGCATAGAGATGCAGAAACAACCCCAAGTACATGCATCTACAGCAAGTTCCTGATTTAGGAACAAGTTTCATTCTGGGAGAATGTTTGCAAGTCTGGTTGGTTCGTAAGTCTGAGAAAGTGAGTCTTGTATACCTTTGACACAAATATTCAACATAAAACATAAAAAACTTCATGTTCCATGGTCTTCTTCTTTAGAATTTTGCCATTGGTTGAATGATTCATGTTAAAAGAACGGCTTCCACTACATTTTCACCTCAGTCCAATCTCCCAATTATTTTCACTTTTCTTTCTATGGTTATTGCTTTGTGCTTCCTAGCAGTCTCCTCCACATCACCACTGCTCTTCCTCTTGTTTCTGGATATCCTGGTGTCTGATTGAGCACTGCACTACTGTACACTATCACACTGTGCAATAAGTACACAGCAGCACAACTGTGACAATGATGTGAGTTACTTCCACAATTTGTTGGCATTAACAAATGTTTGCAATGCCAAAACAAATGTTTGAATGGCCAAAGGCCATTCTTATCTGTGAAAGTTCACAATGCAATTGTTTGTAAGTTGAGGGTTTACTATATCTGATTTTTGATGAAAAGGTCAAGAACATACACTGGAGGAAAGTTAACTTTGTAACAAATAGTGCTGGGAAAACTGGCAGACCACATGCAGAAGACTGAATCTAGAGCCATATTCCTTATCATGTACTAAACTAAAACCGAAACATTAAACCAGAAATATTAGAGAACTAAATGTTAAACCAGAAGTATTGAAAGACAAGATAGGCAAAACTCTTGAAGATATAAGCATAGGCAGGACTTTCTGAATAAAACTTCAGTTGCACAGGAAATAGTTCCAAAAATTAACAAATGAGATAATAACAAATTAAAAAACTTCTGCATTGCAAAAGAACCAACCGAGAAAGTGAAAAGACAACCTACAGAATGGGGAAAAAATTTGCCAGGAATTTCTGGGACAGAGGACACATATCTAGGACATAAAAGAATTCAAAATAAATTAGAGCCCCTAAATCAAAAGGCCCAATCAGAAAATGAGCAACTGAAATGAATAGACATTTCTCAGAAGTAGAAATATTCAATAAATACGTGACGAAAAGCTCAACATCACTGGTTATTAGAGAAATGCAAATTAAAACAACGCTGACGCTGTGAGTTCGATCTCCAGTGCCGCAAAAAAAAAAAAAAGAAACCGCTGAGGGTCCATCTTACCCCAGAAAGAACAGCCATCATCAAGAAATCAAATAGTAACAAATTCTTGTGAGGCTACAGGAAAAACAAACTCTTCTATCTTGTTGGTGGGAATGTAAACTAGTATAACCACTATGGAGATTAGAATAGAGACTCCTCGTAAAACTAAAACCAGAAGTTCCACGTGACCCAAACTATTTCCCTTTTAAGTATCTTCCCAAAAGACATCATATTACAGTGATATGTGCATACCCATTTTATACCAGCACAATTGATAATACTTCAATCTTACAAGCAGCCAATTTCCATCAACAGATGAAAGGATTTTTTAAATGTGGAGTACTACTCTGCCATAAAGGAAAATAAACTTGAATCATTTGTGGAAAAATGGATACACCTTGAGACCATAATGTTAAATG
The DNA here is from genome assembly GCA_004365215.1 of Cuniculus paca. Lineage (NCBI taxonomy): Eukaryota > Metazoa > Chordata > Mammalia > Rodentia > Cuniculidae > Cuniculus > Cuniculus paca. The sequence continues at coordinate 11,188 of RJWT010002367.1, read as the reverse complement.
ACATAAATCAGACACACAATCTTAACTATAACATGATCTCTGTTATATAAGATATCAAGTTTATAAATAAAGAGCAAATTAATAGTTAATAGGAAGGATGGACATAGATCCTTCTTAAATGGAAAGAGAGTCAAAAGATGTAGGGAAGGTGGAGGAAAGAGTGGGCTAGGGATGACAGCCCATACTGAGGGTCAAACCCAGCAGCACTTTGCCATTGAGCTACATCCTCAACCCTTTTTAATTTTTTTTTTAATTTTGAGACAGGAGCTCACTAGGTCACCCCGGGGATTTGAACTTGCAATCCTCCACTCAGCCTCTCTAGCTGTTGGGATTACAAGCAAGCTCCATCCACCCAGCTCCACAGCTGCTTGATGGCGAGGGCTCTCTTGGCTCATAGACACCTGCCTTGTTGCTATATCCTCGCACAGCAGAAAGAGACACAGTCAGCTCTGGTCCCTCCCCCTAGTGACTTTCATTATAAAGTCACTAATCTCATGATGGGAGCTTCAACTTCATGTCTTCTTCTAAACCTAATCGCCTCCCAAAGATTCCAACTCCAAATGCCATCACAATGGGCAGTAGGGGTTTGACACAGGAATTTGAAGAGATGCAAACATTCATTCCACTGCATATTGTGGTCCATTTGGGGGAAAATCTAAAAGGCATAATTGAGAAAAACAGACTTTGAATAAAGTTGTCAGAGAAGAATCGCAAGTAGTAATGAATATCTCAGTTTTTGCTTTGTGATTGTCTTACCAAAGCTATGGTGTTAACTCACAATCTGGCGATAAAACTGAGGACTTCTCCAAAATGAGTAAATGCACCTGCTTTTTTCCATCATACGAAGACGTTAATCCTAGAATATGAAGTGGTGGGAAGGTAAGCAGAGCTTTCTGCTCCATCCAAGTCCAGAGGATATGTGACTAGATGTTCAAAATAGTTCCTATGGTAAAAACATGCACATGGCTTATGAATTTCAATTTACTTGTGCAATTTTAATGTCATCTATATTTTCCTTTTTGTTTAAAAGTTAATTGCATTAATTATGCATAATAATTATACTCATAGGTCCCCAGGTATTCTGCACCATTCCACAGTCTTGAACATCAGTTATGTGCTGTTCTGTGGGCATCTACCCACTACCCTGCAAGATGGAGCCAGGGACACAAAGTTTTCTGGTTTAAAACACCCCCATATATGGCTGCCTTCACAGCTCTCTAGCATTATAGATCAGGTATAGAATATCTGATAGGTAGTTTCGGCTACTTGGAAGGGCAATTTTCAGGACTAAGTATAGGGAGTCTACAAGCTCTAGCGAAGATCTTGGTGGGAAAGAATAAGCCCTACTGCAGAGTATTTAGCCCTCATGAAATGAGTATTGAATGGATAAAATAGTGTCTTGGTTACTTTTCTATCATTGCTGAGACAAAATACCCGACTCCAAAATTAGAGAAGAAAAGGTTTATTTAGCTTGCAGTTTTTTTGGAGGTTTCAGTCCATACTCAGCTGGCTCCAAGGCAGGATGGAGTGGCTGAGGAGCAACATTCATGTCGGCCACAAGGGACAAGAGGGAACAGGGTAAAAAGGGGCAAAACATGCCTCCTTCTCTCCCCTATATTGTATGCCAGCTCCCCACCCCTGGGCAGGTGCAGCACTCACATCGCCAATCCTAGCGCTAGACAACAAACCAATCACACACACTAGACTCAGCTGCCTCTATGACTGCATGAGGCTTTGGGGGGACATTTAAACAAACTGCAACAAATAGTAATTCTGTCTCTACTGAGCCACTGTAGCAGGATATGTATCTGGAAGGGAGAGGAGCTACTTCCTAAAACTAACTCATCTTCAAACCCTAAAGAACTTCTTTCAAATTAAAATGTCTTCATGTGACTTCCAATCTTCTGCCCTAAAAATAACTCTTGAGGCCATGTGCCTACGTGTGTCTATTTTTTTTTCAGGGCTCAGGACGAATTCAGGGCTTCCTTATGCTGAACATGGCTGTAATGCTGAACAAAATTCTCAGCCCTTGTGGCTCTTGAAAGTGTAATACAAAAACATAGCACTATATCTGTGGTCTGATTGGTAGAGTACAAAGAGATTATCATTCTCTTACTACATGACACCAGACAATGGAATCTTTTGAGTTTGAGACATTAGAAATGAGACTGGGCCAAATATCACAAGCTTGCACTCAAGCTTTTGTGGGGAGGGGAAAATGGGCCCGCAGCTAAGCTGAGATTGAAGACAGTGAGAAGTTAGCCAAGAGAGTAACTAAGCTGCTGTTCCTACAACAAACAGAGCAGCATATTTTTATGCTGGAGTGAGGTAAAGTCAGGTGATTTTCATTGGCTAGGGACATGGTTTCAAAAGACATTTCTTGTGACACAGACTACCAGGAGGTTACAGTCCACTTGTCCTACAAGTTGTCGAATGTTCGTGCATCTGGCACCATCATCCCACACAAAACATCCTGACCTTGTACTTAGAGGTGGTTGACTCCACTCAGGAACTGCTGAGTTGCCTTTGCAGCTGGCATCATTTTGCAAAAACATTCTGGGCTTTATAGCGTTGGAGGGCTTCAGTGTTTGAGTTGCTGAGAAAGCACAAGGGTGGGATAGAAGAAACACATAGCAGCTCCAAGGGACAACAAGGCCAAATTAAATTTGTGTCACAGATTGGACAAAATATTTTTTAAGTGATCAACATGTCTATGTCAGAGTTCAGTAGAATCTGACCCAGGTTAATAAAGAGGACAAGCACAATATGAAGACAGGGATACCAAACCTTTAATCCCATTTTAGTGACATGAAATATTGCTAGGCCAAAGTGAAGAGTCCAAGTTTTCAGCAAAAACAGTCTTAGGTCCCTGGGAGGTAACCCAGGCAACTGTTATCATAGCCCACACATCAGAGGTACCATCTACAGCAAAACTAGTGGGAAACTAATATGTATCGCCCTGCTGTGTGACCTCCCAAAACTAGTAATTTTAAATTGCGTAAGAGCGAGTGAAGTCAGAGGTCTTACTTATTTTCTTAAAAACAATTCTCATTTTATGCAAACAATTCTGTTTCTATGGTTTTATGAGGGTCTCAGGACAGATCTGTGGAAATATGCCGTGATGCATGATCGTTTATTGCACTGAGGAGTTTGTCATCCCAGCCTTCTATTCCATCACTAACTGTCCCACTATATAGATAGGATGTTTTTGTTTATGACGCATCAGATACTTACTTGATTAGCTATATTTGCCAAAAAGCTCACTTGCCTGTCCACTCTTCCCTTATCTGTAGTTAACTGGTGGGTTGTTTGTAGAGCCAAGTAAAAAGCAGTAATACTTATTAGAACATACTTGACTATGGCCTAAATCGTTAGAATAATAATTTATTGGGGTTTTGGGGTTTGGTTTTTTGTTTTGGTTTTGGTTTTGATTTTTTGGTTTTTTGGTTTTTTACCGTGTTAGGGATTTAACCCGCGCCTTGTAGAATCCCCAGCTCAGTCATTGTTAATATCATCTTATTATGATCATTACATTTAGTGGATTTACCTCCGAAAATAAAAGCTTGGGTCTCAGGCCTCACCTCTTTTGGCCTCGGAAATAGAAATGCTAGAAATGTTTGTATTCCACTCGCTTTTGGATTTTCCGTCCGCAGTACCATACCCCGCCCCTCTCAGCCGAGGCGGCGCTAGTTACGCCCCGCCTCCGGAGCTGCGGCTACCTGGCCTGGCGTCGCCCCGCCCGCTCCTAGCCTGAGGCGGGAAGCGCAGGATGTAGCCGCTGATTGGCTGTCTGGAGCGCAGCTTGATGGCGTCAAGCTAGAGAGCGACTGTCTAGGCCGCAGACCTTTGGGGAGGGCTACCTGAGAGTGATGGGGTGGTGGCCGGAGCGTGGCATGGCTTTAGATAGTGAAGGCTCCAGCCCTCTCTACACTTCGCCATGAGTTTCCTAATCGACTCCAGCATCATGATTACCTCCCAGGTGAGTCACCCACGCCCTCTTTGAGCCCTCCTCGGGTCTCCCTTCCCGAGTGGCGCTCTGGGGCCTCAGCGCTGCGGGCTGGCCGGGCTCGCGATCCTGTCTCGCGGCTCGCGCCCGCCGCACCGGTCCCCAGCGTCCGAGGATAGGATGGGATCTGCTGCGTCCGCCTTCCCCCGCTCGGGTTGTCCGAAGCCGGCTTTCGGCCGTGGGTGCCGCTACCGCCCTTACAGTTCATTTTTGGGAGTGGTCAGCAGGCCTCGGCGTCCAGAGCCAGGGCCCGGAGAGGGGAGCGAGCGGCCCCTAAAGCTCCCGGAAGCTTCCGGACTGTGTTGCTGACCCAGGGGTTGAAGAAAGGGGTTCTGGGCGCAGGTGTGCGGCGCGCCAATCAGGGCCCAAAACTGGGGACACGTGTAGCCTTTGCTGTTCGTGTCAGATCCTGAGTCCGAACGCAGAGATGTATTCGCCGCCCTCGCGTAAAGTATTAAGGCTTGGTGAATGCACAGACAACTCAGTTTATCCTCTGCTTGCTGCTCACCCTTTTCGGGTCCTTTTCCGACTCTGATTTCTTCTCACTTCGACACATTCATTCATAGCATTTACCTGCCATTTTGTAAAGCTCTGGGAGCACAGACATACATAAGACACTTTCCCTGCCCTCTAGAACCTTCATCTAGTGAACTTCTTGCTTTTACTATGCCATTCGCTGTTGGCCTATTTTTTCTGACTCTTATCATAGCAGTGATATTTAAGTGTTTATAAGTTTATTTTTTAAGATCCCTTATTGTCCGTACCTGTGTACTCAGTTCCAAGTGCAAGCACTCAGCTAATTGGCCGGCTGTTACCATTTGTAGAAGCTCTAACTACCTAATTATTGGCTGCCCCTACCACTGTACACAATAATTCAAAGTATTCTTAATTGTTCTTTCTTACGAATGGCAAGTGAAACAAATAATTCCTTTTGAGGGTTTAATGTAAGTTAAATTTGGGGGTTTGATGTCATTTTTGTGCTGCTTCATTCTAATGGTAATGTCTGTAGAGTAGAGCCCTGTCCTTCCTCTTGAAAAACTTTTATAACAACATTTAAAGTAAGCCAAGAAAAGCCATTCATAGGCCCACCACTCCAATACAATAACTTTTTCCATTTTTAAAATTTACTGTCTTTTACGCAATTTCTATTGTTTTTATTGATGACATGTTCCAATATTTTGGTGTACAAAAATCTGGACATGTGGTTCTCTTGAAACCATTTTAAAGCTTCCCATTACCTCTGATGACAATACAGTACAAAGTTGTTTTTAGCTTTAGTACCAATTCAATAAAAATAATATTTAAACTGCTTTTTTTCATTTAGAATTAAAATAATATTAATAGAAAGTTGCCATTGCATTGCAGCTTCTAAGATTTTTAACATAGATCAAAGTGAAAAGTTGAACCAAGAAAGTAGCTTTCTAATCTTTTGTGACTTAATTTCATATACTTCAACATTCATATATACATTCACACGAAATACCAAGTTTAACTGTCTAATGTGCTCAGAACTAAGACCCAAAGAGTCCTTTGCATCAAATGTTCTCTGTCCAATTATTCATGTGGCTACTTTACTATACTTTATGTATTAGTAAGGCTTTACCTAATCTCTTATCCTCAATAAAAGTAGCCTTTCATTCTGGACACCTTCTTTCTCATTGCCCTGTTAGTCTTCTCATTTGTCAGTGTTATTTGTGTGTTTGCTTGTTATCTGTAAACACAGTAAAGTTCAAAGTGTTATCTTTTCTCTCCTGTATTCCCTAGTGTCTAGGTTAGTTGCTGGTCCATAGTGGAAGCCTAGAAAGTACAGTATTAATTTAATAAAAAGCTCTTCACTAGACAGATTCAGTTACCTGCAAAGCAAACCTCACACACACATTTCCTTGTGTGTGTGCACGCATGCTTGTGTGTGTGTGTGTGTGTGTGTGTGTGTGTGTGTGTGCTGAAAGGCTTATTTGAAATGAAATCAGAAATCTGAGGTCACATATCTAACCTTGTCAGCCTTGGACAACATCTTAGTGTAGCAGTTGTTCACCACACCACAGGAAGAAGCTCAAGCTCTTTAATATGACTTACAGACTTCCTTAGGTTGGACCCTAGCATCGAGCTCTTCAGCCTTGACTCTCACTTTATCCTCACTTGACTTTAGCCTTCTAAACTTCTTTTGGTTCCCTAGCCTACCCATGTTATCATGCCACCAGATTTCCACTCTTCTCTCTTTTTAGACATTATCCCTCCATATCACTTCCCTTCTTTCTCCTGGAAAATTCCTATCCAACCTTCGAATCTCAGCTTGGACAACCAAGAAGCCTCTCCCAGACTGGGTTAGATAGATATTCCTGTACCTGCTGCCATAATGTCTATACCCAACTCCCTTATAACCATGCTGCTATGTTGTTTTGTAATTACTTGTTTATCTCCTCCTTAGATTATAAAACCCTTAGAAAACATGGTTTCTTGTTCACTACTCTATCACTAGGACCTGGCACATATTATACACCAAGAAATATTTTTTGAATGAGTAAAGGTGAATAAATGATCCTAGAAAAATGTCTTTTTCCAGTTAGTCTTTAATAACTATACTAATACCTTTTTGTTTTTTTCCTCTATAGCTAATTTTCAACCTAGAGGTCATTTTTACAAAAGCAACTATTATCTAACATATATTTGACCCTCTGTACAATCATAAGACTTATCAATTCCAGAGTACACTCTGAGTACCAAGGTCAAGGCTCTCTGATCTACATGGTTCTAAACATAGTAAATTTTTTTTTCTTTTAACAGTATTGGGGTTTGAATGCAGGGCATCATGCACAATAGAATTCATATTTATCTCAGGTGTAGCAAATCCTGCAATTAACTTTTTATTGTTGTTGTTAAGAGATGGGGGGTCTCCCTATGTTGCCTAAGCTGATCCCAAACTTCTGGGCTCAAGTGATACTCCTGCCTGAGCTTCGTTTAGTAGCTGGAACTAAGGCAAGTGCCCTTGTGCCTGGCTGCAATTACTTTTATGTGAATGGGTTAAAAATCTTTCAAAAGCTTCATTTGTCAATGGGAAAAGAGCCAATGATAAAACATTAAAGGTATATATCCATTTTTCTTTTTGTCCATTCTCTATCTCATCTTACAAATTTACAGTTATTACTTGTTTTCTCTCCTTTATCTAAAGCCTCATTTCAGGTGATCTTGTTAATTTTTTTTAATTACTCATCTCCACCATATATACCACTCTTAATCACAATTGTCCAGCTTCTCTACCTTCTTTTATGGCTTCAGACACAGTTATCTAATGTCCCCGAATAGTCTAGGGATTTTTTTCCTCCTTATCTCTTTGCCCTTTTCTGCTTGAACTGGATTTGTAGATCCAAGTTACTTTCTTGTACTCCCTTGTTTCTGTACCTTCTGTCTTAGTCACTTTCCTCATCACTGGGAGAAAACACCCAGCACCCACAAATTAAAGGAGAGGTTTATTTGGCTATCTCCAAGGCAGAAGGGCAGAGGAAAGTTGCTTGCATCCTGGCATCCAGGATGCAGAGAGGGTGAAGAGAAGAACTGGGGAGGGAGATAAACTCTTCCAGGCTAGGCCCGAGCAACCCACCTCTTCCACACCCCACCTCCTAAAAGCAAGTCAGCTATAAGCCTCCATAATCCAATCACCTTGCAAAAGCACCTTGCTTAATCCAATCACCTTGCAAAAGCACATGAGGTGCTTGGAAGACACCTAGATATAAACCATAACCTCTTCCTAGAAAAGTCCACAGTTGGATCATTATTTTGTTGACTTAATACAGGGACCTGAAGTTCAATGTAGAAAATGACACACAGCTGTGCAGTTTAACACAAGTTTAACCCTCATTTTCATGACTTTAATCAGCTATAGTACTTGTTCTGTTCTCATAGCTTCTGAGTCTTTATCATTGTCCTCAAAGCCCCCTTTTCTGTGTTCACCTCTCCTAGCAAATGGTCTTGCCTCCTACTTAACTAACAGAAGTGAGACCAAAAGATGTGGTCTCCCTTTGCTTCCTACATTTTAATCTAAGCTTATTTGTATCTACAGTCGTTCTTACCTCCTTTCCTCTCGTGTCAGGAAATGAGGTACCCCACCACCTCTGCCTTTTACCTGCCTAAATCTTACTCATCTTTTAAGAAAATCGTTTTAATATTTTAAGGGTATGAAAAATCTTCAAGTGTGTCAAGAAAGCTTGGAACTTCTGAAGAAAAGTGCACCTTATCTCAGATTTGCACACAACACCAGATTTTAATGCCAAATTACAACTTGCTTCAGTTCAAGTATTATCTTCTCTGGAAAATCTGATCTAATCCCATGCAGATTGGTTTGGTCTCCCTCTTTCAAACTGTTTCACAATATCATGTACATGTCTGTGTCATTGCACATCCATATTGGATAATAATCATTTGTTTTTGTGTCTTTAGCACTGTATTATGAGTTTCTTGGTGGTAATGACTCTTCTTCAAATTCCCGGCCCCTAGTACAGCACATTGAAATTACTATAAAAATATTGAGGTTCAATGTTCCTGATTCACAACCATCTTTGACTGCATACTATCCATTGTGAACTGACAACTGTATAACCCGCCCTTTGATGTCTTTGGACAAAGCCACTTCTGTCAGCAAACCATGCCTCTTCAGGGTTTTAGGGGGCAGATCACTGATGTCCTGCCTACTTGCAGAGATCTGAGAGATTACTTGCTCATACAAGTGGCTACTTTCTGGGCCTATAGGCATCAAAGAAGCAGGGTTAATAGTAGTGCAAGTTTTTATAATAACCTCAGAGGTGTCTAAGAGCATGGCCTGATACTTAGTGAGCCATTCCCATTAACAGTGAGTAACGTTTTGTCTTCAAATCCCTTGATGGAGAGTCAGGACTTGTAGTTTCTGTCCCAAAGTGAGTTTGTAACTTCTTCTGTTAGTAGAGCTGCAAAGAATCTCTGATTAGAGATTCCCTCAACCCACTATGGCTATAGATCCAGAGGAGGATTTTCTAGAGAAATAATTTGAAACAAAATGAAGCAATTGAATTGGCTCTCTCATGACATCTAAGATTACCCAGAGTTCCTTGGGGAGATGGAAATGTCCATCATGGACAGGGAACAGTTCAGGTTCCCTGGGCTTCTTCAGTTGTCAGAGCAGGAAATAAGGGTTCTGACTGGTCTAGCCCCTCTCGGAGTGGGGACAGTCATACCTCCAATGCCAAGAGTCAGACACATTAACTGTCTCATACAGAACAGGACCCAAGCAGAGGCTTGGTGCTGTCTTTTGCCCATTTTCCATTTCTCTCATACTTGAAACAGGAACCTTTTCCCTGGTTGTCTCTGGGTTTTCCCTAGCTGACCTGAGTGAGTTTAAAGCATTGCCTATATAATTTCAGCCTTTTTCTTTTGTGCCTGAGTCCTGATTGTTGAACAAAAAAAAGGCCATGTCCAGCAAATGGGCCATAGGTGTCTGTGGGCCCATCTAAAGTTTTTGTAACTTTTACCAAATATTTGGGGCTGATTGACAGATGAAATGATGCCCCACTAATACTTCTCCCTCCCTGAAAGATAGATCTATTAGTATATTTACAAAAGACTTAATACACCTCTTTACCTCCGTGGTAAGTGCAGCTAGCATTTCAGACGTCATTCCAAACCCCCCACCCCATATTACATAGTCCATTTGATTCTGTTGAAGGGGAAATAACCTTTCAAAAGTAGTTAATTCCCTTTTTAAAGCACACTGTTCATTTACATAGTTTATAACCTCTTGTACATCTTTAACTGAATAAGGAGCTTGATTTATTGGCCTGGGGACTATAAGGAGGAGGTAGAAGACACCTCCTCTGATCATCACCACATTCCCCTGAGAGACAAGTAGGAGTTCCAGGACAAGGCTGTCCTCTAGTTTTTTAGTCTTTCCTACAATAAAGTCACAAAAGCCTGTAGATAAAAGATTTCATTCCACTTTGTATGTTTTAAGCAAAAACGCTGTAACCGGAAAATAATCTCATAATTTAAGGTCCTGTCCCATACCCATCTCTTACCACCTTCCAGTTCATGCTGAACTGAAACTGTATTTCAAAAGCAGATAAGATGTTCCTGTTTTAGAATGTCAGAATGAATCAAAGTTTTCCCACTTATCAAGAATACAGCTTTGGTGAAGTCAGTGAAATCCACATGGTGGCAAAGTCCAGGAGATTTCCCATTGGCTTGGCTTAAAGAACCTATACAGAGAAAGAGACAACTAGGTCTTGACTCCTTCAGATGGTGTCCCAGAAGAAGACCCAAGGGTTCTACAAAGCTTCCCTTGTGAGACCCTAACACAGACAAGCACCTTTGTCCAAGTGATTTGACATCATTGAGCACAGAAGAAAGCTCCTGGGAGGCTTTTATCTTTGTATTTGGACCCATTAACTCTTTAGGCAGAAGAGGATGAAGACACTTGTTGGCCTTATGTAGTCCTTTAACTCTGATGAAGTAAGGGCAAAACTTCCCCAACCAAAGTTCCTTTAGCCCCTGAGTTGAACCCCTTGAGGGCCCAACTTGCATTTCCAGTCCTTTGATGATTCTACTTGTATTCTGATCATCTTGATGGTTCAGCTGGTATTTCGAGTCCCTTGATGACTCTACTTAACCCGAATGGAGCCAATGGAGAAAATTGTCTCTTGCATTTACTCTGATAGTAAAGAAAGAGACAAAAAATGGGAATGGCTCTGTCTTCATTTGCTCACAGTTACTCTAGTTAAATTTTAAATGCTATTTGTTCTGCTCAGGTCTGATTGAGCTGTTTTTCACTCAATCTGAGGCAGCTAGAAAAACATGAGTGGTGCAGAGAAAAGGGAGGAAGGAGATAAGATAGGGCACGGAGAGACCAGCACTCACAGGTGTGCTGTTCTCTGGAGACAAAGGCGAGGGGCAAGCTTAAATGTACTCTGATGGGGGAGGGCACAGGGCTGCTGACATGGGCTGTTCAGCAAGACGTGGCTGAAGGGGGTAGGAGCATTTGTGGTATGCAGGGGGTCTGGCAAAGGGCAGTTTGGGAAGAAGGAGCTAGACACCATTATGGTTCAACATGTGGCCTGTCACCATGATGGCTGGGCAAGTCCCAGGCGGGGGACCTATCATTCCCATCTCTTTGGTGTTAAGGGGTGCAGTTAGTCTCTCTAGCTGCTTCCTGCTGAATGA
>RJWT010002366.1:0-41206 GCA_004365215.1 Cuniculus paca | reverse complement strand
CATTTGTGATTGACTCATTGTCTAGCTCTGGGATTGGTGGTATGAGTCCTGTACCCACCCAGTGGTGGACCCAACATACAATGCAAGGTCAGAAAGGAGGCAGGTTTTTCCCTCTTTTGCATGGTTTGCTCTTGCTGCTTGGAGCCACCATGAACAGCTGCCGCCTCAGTCACACCACCCTGCCTTGGAACCAGCTAAATATGGACTGAAACCCCAAAAACTGTAAGAAATAAGCCTCTCCTTCCTTCACTTTGGGCATCAGGTATTTTGTCTCAACAATGAGAGAAAAGTAGCCAGGACAGCATGCATTAAAGTCAGATGTGACTTTACTAACATGTAAAGTGTAATGTGCAGATGATAAATATGTTTAACCTGTGAACTTTAGATAAAGCATAGCCATGCCCCACTATTAGGAGGGATTGTCTAGATAATTAGATAGAGGACACAAATGCCTTGGAGATTTTGCCTGAGGGCCCAGGGTTAAGTTCCTCAAGTTTAGGAAATCTTCACAGAACTACCAGAGAACTGCTCATATTTTTACAATAAACAAAAAGCAATAGTTTATTATAAAGTTATACTTCCTTCTTTATTTATTCCTGTCACAGTTAGGTTTATGGCAACAAAGTTAATGAGCTAACTGGGAAGATAAAATTGTGTGCCTGTTCAAGGATGGAGAGGCTGACTGAATTTTGTCTTCTACTTTCTCCAGAGGGTAGTCCACCTGTCCTGGAGTGGAGCCAACCCAAAGGATGTCTTGAGGACATTATCAAATAGAAACAAAAAAGGGATGCCAAATTATTTCTTTTGCATAGATAGGTGGCTCAATGTCAAATTCTCACACTTCATGTGTCTTGCTTTTTACATTTGCAGACATGGGCAACTCAATGCCAAAGCCCCTTATTCCTTTGGAATGCATTCTTAAGCACTGGAAGATGTTTAACCCTTCATGTTGAAAACGAGTCATTTGATATTTCTCTGCATGTGTGCATGGTCTACTTACGCCTGGAGCCAAAATGGAATACAGAGGAAAATATTAAGTATGATGTTCTTTTGCAAATAAAGTCACACTGTAAAAAATGAAATGGTTAAACTTGCTTTATGATCAAGCTTTTCTTTTACATTAAGAAATAATTCTTATTTATGCTCAATATATAATTATAATCCATATGAGACTACCCACATTCATAGGTTTCTCTCTCAATGACTTAAAACAAATTAAGCTAGACCTAGGAAAATTTTTAGATGACCTTGTTAAGTACAGATTTTGCTTAAAGACATTTTTATTACTCAGTCAACTCCAGATATTATAAAAAAGATACAAAAGATAGCCTTTGCTCCAGATAGTTCTCTTGATACTTTAGTGAAAATGACCTCATCAGTATTTTATAACCATAATGAGGAAGAAGCAAAAGAGAGAAAAAGAGACCAAGAAAACACAGCTGCCTTTGCTGCAGCATTAAAAGAAACAGACCTTAAGTCTGATTCTCGGGGCTCCAAGAAGAGCTGGATGAGTATAGTCACCTTCCAGGCTACCTTATGAGGGACTGCCTTAAGAGGCTTCCCAAGCCATGCTCGGACTGCAAAGGTGACCACTGGAGGTTGGGCCAAGGCCCCAGAGTTCAGACCCATCCTATCCACTGGTCCAGCAGAACAAGGGTCTCAGGGCACTTGTCTCCTCCCTCTGGTCAGACTGTCATCTCTACCTGTGATCTCCATGAAGAATCTCTGAGTAATCATGATGAGAGGTAAAAACCAGCCAATTGCTGGACATAGGCACACGTCTCTTTGTCCTTCTCAACTCTGGTCTTCCCTCCAGGCATCATACCTCAATAAACAGCCACCAAAATATATGTTGCTTAAACTGTAACTCTTCACTCATTCCTTTTAGTTATGTGTGAAAGCCCAACTCCAATCCTGGAGAAATTTTATCCTGTCTAAATACTGTCAACTAATCAGAATAATGCTGTTACTGGCTTTTAGAACTATCATACATACTGTTGTTCATATATAAAAATTTAGCAAGAGAGCTTTTCAATTGTCAAAATAATATATTAATCTGGTTCTCATGTAATCAAAAATTTAGAGACAATTATAACTAAAGTTAGAAGGATTTATAACAAATTACCAGACTCCACCAATAAAGGGACCTAAGAGCCAATGGGTTACAATTGCTATCCTTTAGAAACAGTTTCTAAACTTACCTATCAACTCAAATGCTCAAGCTTTGATTATCATGCCTTTGCATACATACTTTGATTATCCATGCTTTGATTAAAGTTTGTTGTTGCCTAAAAGGTGCCAAACATCAAGTAATCACGCAGATAAAACCAATAACATACGCTAGATTCCTTTTAGGCTCCTTTTACTGGGCTCCACCAGATCTTGTCCAGAGAAAAGGTTATATGACACATATTGATGTCTTAATTAACTATTCTCAATGAGTCTTAAATGACACCACAGCTGGTCTCTCCTAAATAATAAAGGTAAAATTAATGAGACAGGCCATCCTCTAAAATGAGATGGCATTAGACATTCTAACAGCAGCACAAGGGGGTACTTGTGCAATTGTAAAAACTAAATGTGTGTGCATTCCTGATCCTTCTGCTAATATCTCAATAGCTGTTCAAAATATTAGATGACAAATCAATGACATGTCAGACTCTAAAATCCCCTGGATACTATGATGGAAATATTTGTTAACTGTACTCAGAATTATCCTATCGATTCTATTATTTGACCCATACATACTTAATTGTTTCTTTGCATTTGTCTCCTCCAGGCTTAAAGCTGTGTGCCTACCCAAGATAAAGACACCTGGTGTCTATCAAGGGCCTTTAGATAGACCCTCTGCAGAGTATCCCTGACTGCCAATCAACAACTACGACCCCCTTCAGTCTGAAGAAGCCAGCTCCCTCATCACTCATTACTCCCTCATGGCAGTTCTGGTTACTTCTTCAGAGGGGGGATTATTACAGGCAACTGAGTTAAATAGAAATATAGGCAGTTAGACATGGCCAGTCCCTCAAAGGAGTCAGTTCAGAAGACCAGATGCCTTGCAACTGTGGGGGAGACAGACACCTCAGCTCTGGGCCAGACCTCGAGACAAAAGATAAATCAAATGTACCCATACACTTCCTATGGATAAGCATCAGGAATTGATATTGTAAGTAGTTCTCTATCAACCTGAGGAAGCCAGGAGTCACCATCCCAACCACCTATATGAAGTGTCACTTCTCTTTATGCATGCCCACTTGCTAAGTGATTTGCTTCCCCATTTGTCCCCAATTTAATCAGTTTTACCTGTGCAGTTAATCTTACTGTTTGACCATAGTTTTGTCCCACCTCATGCTCCCCTTGTGAGTTCTCGTATTTTCCCACCTTAGACCTGCCTCACTTTGTGGTTTTAATCTATAAAAGTCTCTAGAAAAGACAGTCTTTGGCAACCCACTCATGACTGCCTCTGTCTCCCTCTCTCAGACAGAAACTTTCTTTCTCTCAATAAATGTATTCTGCTCTCAAAAAGAGGGGGAATATTTTGAGGGGGATTAATGTATCTTTTCCTGTAAATTTTAATTAAACTTTGACCATACTTTTTATTGCACCTTGTATGATAGATTATTTATTGTGTCAAATTGTAGGTCTAGAGCACTAAAAGAGTGAGGAAACAAACTAAAGAATGGGGGAAAAAACATGTTTACCAATTACACCTTAGCGAGAGAACTGATATATAGACTATATGAAGACCTCAATAAAATTAGACCCCCATAGATCAGAAATCAAATTTAAAAAATGAGCAGCTAGAATGATTAGACCCTTCTCAGAAGGAGAAATACAAAGACAAATAAGTACACGAAAAAATGCTCAACATTCCTGGAAATTAGAGAAATACATATTAAAACACACTGAGAGTCCACCTTACTCCAGAAAGAATGTCAATCATTGAGTTATCAGATGATAACAAATGCTGGTGAGGTTGTGGGGAAAAGGAACCCTTTTATGTTGTTTATGGCAATATAAACTAGTGCAACCATTATGAATATTAATATGGAGATTTCTCAGAAAACTAAAAATAGAAATTTCATTCAACCCAGTGATTTCCCTTGTAGGTAACTTCCCAAAAGAGTTAAAGATAGCATATTTCAGTGACACACAGCTACCCATGTTTATAGCAGCATAATTTGGAATAGCTGAATCTTGGAAGAGCCCTATACATCCATCAACAGATGAAATGATAAAGAAAATGTGATATTTATGCACAATGGAATGCTACTGTACTATAAACAAGGATAAATCTGAGTCATCTGCAGGGAAGTGAATGCACTTAGAAACTGCAATGTTAAGTAAAATAAATCAGGCACACAAGCTTAAATACTGTATGATTTCTCTAATACAGAAAACAAAGTGTAAATAAATTAAAGAGCAAAATAAAATATATAGAAGAAGTAGGGAGATAAATGTTTTGCAAATGGAAGGGAACCAAGATGTGGAGGGAGAAAGTGGGACATAAGAAGAATTAAGGCTTGTCATACCCACAGTGAATTATATACTGAAAACATGTCCTAATAATAAACTTCACATCATGATATTATCAAAACTTTTTTCTACAATCTGACATTTTTGATGTGTTTACTTCAGTATTTTTCCTCCGTGTTAGATATTTGATGAACCTAATGTAGAGAGTATATGAACTTCAGTGTTATTTATGTACAGGGTTGACTGTAATTAGTGCAGATCTATCGCTTGCAGCTTGGAGGGTATACAGTATTATAACCTTTCTTCAAAACAACTTCCCTGCTGCCCTTACCTCAATGCAAAAAATTAATATATGTACTACTCTTAATCAAGGTCTTGAAAGCCACTGACAAAAGATACGTATTATCTTTGAATGACCAAGCAGTGCCTTCACATTACAGTTCAACTGTTTGTTGACTAACGTTTAGACACACCTAAGGCTTTGTTTGATTTAATTACAGAATTCAGAGGATTGCAATATATGATATAAATGAAGTAAAACATAAAAATAAGAAAATACAATCTCTTGCTTAAGATGCAATTCAATTCATGCCTAAGATGTAATTCAATTCATGCTTAAGATGCAATTCAATTACATGCTTAAAATGCAATTCAATTACATAAATATTAATATCTCCTAACAATCTTTTATTTCCAAGCAATATCTTTGAAATTTGTCTTCATTCTTCTTTCCATATTACTTTGAATTCAATAAACTATGTTACAGAGTATAATACCAAAGGGACTACTTGGATTAATTGCATCTAAAAGATGTAATTTATAAAGAAATGGAGGATGCTAGGGATGCCATGGGAACGGGATATCCAGAGCCAAGCCTCTCCCCATGAGTCAGCGTCAGCAAACTGTTGGGAGGGAGAACTAGACCTGGCCAGTAGAAAAAGTGCCATGCTGGGGCTGCCATGGGACCAGGACTTCCAGAGCCAAGCCTTGCCCCTGTTGTTTTGTACTTAAAAATAAATAAATAAATAAAAATAAATGGTGGGATTATATTTTTCTTGGTTGGTAAAACTTCCAAAGAGCCTAGCATGGGGGAAGGCTCAAAGTAAATGTCTAAACACTTAACTTTTGTATTATACAATATTATCTTGTCAGATTAATGAAAGATCTGGCTATAATCCTCTTATTTGATGCATATGCTTTCAAAATGACAGTTCAGTTGCTTTTGTTTCCTAATATTATATCTTGTGGTCAATATGTAAATATTCCATGCATTTTTTTGAATCAAACTCATTTTTCAAAAGACAAAACATAATCAAAATCTCCATGTGATTGTGTTTGAAAAAGAAGAATTGATTTTTGCTATCAGAAATCTTTAATGCATAAAAAGGAAAGAGAAATTGAGTAAATATGTATCATGTGTCCGAGAAGGTTATGTTTAATTTTATAGTCATCATGAATTCTGGATCTAGTATAAGAATTGTTCATAGGTATTTTGTGTCCAGGGAAAAATCATCTCAAATGAGGAGTAAGTTAAGATTTCTTTAGAATCTTTTTTTGGCATATTCAATATCTTCACACACATTTTTAAATTTAATTACAGTTTTTATTTAAGTCCTTTTTCTTTCTTTTGAAAATTCCTCCTAAAATCTCTTGAACCAAGTGAGTTTTGTTCATAGGTTGAATAGGATAGATAAAGAAAATGCTTCATACATTTATGCGTTCTGTCTTCTAGCTTGTATTCATTGAATATTTGCTGTACGCCAGGTGCTGAGGGCACCATGATTAACAACATGTGTGTTTGCACTCAGGTGCTTTTAGACTGGTACAGATACACAGACAGGAAAAACAAAGATGACAATACAATGCAATAAGAGCTGTAAGAGGGACATGCTTTCCTCATTGCCTGACAGGGTGGGAGAGAGCAGTTAGGGTAGTGGTTAATGTATTTCCCAGGCTTCCATGGGGAAGTGAAGTATGAGAAGTTTTGAAGAATAAGGACAAGGTGAGCAATGAGGTTGAGCACAGATATCCCAAATTAGGGGCAGGTGTCAGAAAATTCAAAGATGTATATTCGAGGGCTAGAGTTAGTTCAGAACATCTGGATATGGGGCATTTTAGAAAAAATGGGTAGATAATAGATGGGATAAATAGAATGTTGAAGGCAGGGAGCAGAATAGATCATAAAGGGGTTTATATATCATGGTAAGAATTTTAAGGATAGAAAGCGTTATAAATTATGGAATGCATTTAGGCATCTTGAAGAAAGAGGGTGGAAGTTGGATTTTAGAGAACTCATCCTAGTATAAGCATGGAAAATGAGAGGATACCAAGTTGGCAACAGAGCTTTAAGTCAGAAGATATAATAAATAGTGAGATTCTATTCTAGAGGATTAATTGTGGACATGTGGAAAACAAAGTAGCTGAGATAGTAAGAATTAAAATAACAGCACCTTCTTACTAATTGTTGTAGAAGCAAGCAGGCCGACACAGATTTTTAGGATGTGACCTTATTTTTATTTTAAACTTTTACTGGCAAGACAACAACAGGCAGTGTTTCCCTGAAAATAACACCTAATGGGAAAATAATCATCCTTGAAGACTAGAGACCAAAAATGCCACCCCTTGTCATTTTACCTTACCTGTCATTACAGAGTACCTGCCAAGCAAGGAATCAGTGAGGCATAATCTTTGGCAGGACACAGCCCATCACCATGTGAAGACCAGCACTTGTCTTCCAGTTAGGTCCTGTCTTCTGGGAAACACGGAGTTACAGAGAAAACAGGAAGACAGATTTGTGGAAAACTTCAGAAGAGATAGAGTTCAACACTACATATGTTAGCTCTGAGTTATTTTCAGGACATCTTGGCCATTGACTATGAATGTGAAAGAGAAAAACCCAGTGGGTAAGACTATAGGCTATAAAGCTATATTCGTTTGACTGGAGTCCACTAAGATCCACTATTTACTCTCTAGGGGATACTTGGAAAAGTAGTTTCTAAAAAAAACCTCAATTCCCACTTTTAAGTACTTATTACAGAGATTAAATTTAATGTTACATGGAAAATGCCTACTAGTGCTCTGTAGAGTTTGCTGGTTTTGTTAACAACTTAAAAATAAGCAGATTCATTTATGCCTTATGTTCAATGGAAATAAGTGGTTTAGAGAGATGGGGTTACACTTACAGATCTGAGAGTGTTCAGGTTATGAGTGAGATGAGTGTTCTTTAATCTCTGACAGAGTTATCTACTATCTCAGTTACCATATGTGAAAATAATCACTGCATAGCAAAACCAAAATTCATGGGTTTTCAGATTTGTTGGGCACTTCTGATTTTAACTGGACTATCTTTTGTTTCTGCAGTCAAATATGCATTGTTAATTTGGGGTTGGGTGACCTTGTATATTGGAAGATTAGCTGGTTGTTGGCTGGTTTAGAAAGACTTCAGTTATTCTTTATGTGTATCGAAATTTCTTCAGTTAGTTCTAGCATGGTCTCATAGAGTGGCAGATGTGTAAGAGCAGCTAAGTCTAATTATGCATAAAAACAAATACACACTTTTATCAAGCCTCTGCTTACATGATAATTACTAACACCACTTTAGCTATAAACTCACATGGTTGATCTTGGAGTCTCACTGAAACTGCAATTTTAAAAGGAGCAGATACAAGGCAATGGCATTAACTGAGACAACGAATGAAATCAATCTACTTCTCTAATAGTCCAAGCAGTAAAAAACACATTCTTCCCATAAGATTACATTTTTCCTTGCATAAAAATGATTTCCTAATGCACTGTTTTTCCTACCCATCTCCCCTGACTAGTATATGTTGTTGCCCTTGCATTTAGTAGCATGAGACATACATATATATATATATATAAATATATATATATTATTTATTTATTTATTTATTTTTTTGCGGCACCGGGGATTGAACTCACGACCTTGCGCTTGCCGGGCAGGTGCTTAGACCGCTGAGCTAGATCCCCAGCCGAGACACACTTCTAAAGTGAAAAAATTTTAAGATGTTTTGTTAAAGGTAACATTCAGAATAGAATTTGACAAAAATGGTAATATAATAAAATGATTTATCCATTCTATGAATGTTTACTGTGATTTATAATCTGTAGTCTTGGTTTTAGTGGTGACAACAGTAAAGATGCAAAAGAGACATGTTTCATTATATTATGCATTTGTACTTCTTAAGGGAAAGAGATAATAATAAGGAAACAAAAAGATCTTGTATTTTAGGAGCATGCTGTAGTATATGAGAAAAATAAGGCAGAATGATTTCATAGAGAAGAATGTGCAGGGGTGGGAACTTCAGACAGAAGGGTTTGTGAGGTAGGTTTTGAGTTGTGATAGCTGCAATCACATCTTAGCTATGCAAGATTTAGGGTAAGAGTAGTGTACGTGGAGGGAATAAGAAGTGCTGACATCCAAAGATATAAACAGGTTTAGTCCACTATAATATTTTAAGGTAAATCAGGCTGCTGAAACATGATGAATGAATAATATAAAATGAGACTTATACTTGGTGTGGCATCATGAGTTTATTACAAACACAAAAGGAAGACTTAGATGGTTTTTAAGCTGGACAGTGACTTGTGATTTCTGAGCAGTGAAGGTCACTGGGAGGCTCTAACAATTACACCTACACTTGCCTAGACACTGCCACCTACTTGGAGCAGAGAATATTTTCTATTCCACACAGATCAACTGTTTTGATTAAGTTGTTTACCTGTCATGGCCATATGAAAATTTAGTTTCTGCATGTAAATTTAAGGTGTTGTAATTATCTTGGTTACTTTTCACAATCTAATTGTCTTCAGATATCCTCTTCATCACAAAGTTCCAAGTGTTTGTTTTTTTATATCTTACCTCAATAGTGAGAATCTATTAACATGGAGCATAAGAAAGCAGGAGCAGGAGACAATGGAAAGGATTTGTGACTGGGGCGTAGTCAGTTTACTGCCAGCCTCTTCTGTTATGTTCTTCCTGGGCCTTTCTTCTGCAGTATATTTGGAAAAGCTAGAAGCCACAGAAGCTCCCTATAGCAGTCCTTACTGTTGGAAAACCTAGGATTCTGTCCATTTCCTCAGCTACCTGTTCTTCATTGAATAGATCTGTTGCCTTCTGAATGGTTTCTTGGAGTGAGGGCAGAATGATACATAAGTTTGCTATCATGTTTGGCTTTCTCCAAATCACTGGAGACCCAGGAAATCTCATTTAATCTGTTTGTAAAATAACTGAAAGTGCTGTCTTGTGAAGATTAGCTTTAACAATCTCTTTTTCTGGACTTTTTATCCATACTTCCGTATCCTCTTCTGTGCTCAGGGCCCTCCCCTGACAAAACTAGCCCTAGTCTTAGCATTGAGAATCATTCTCTGACCCAAGCTGAATACAAATTCTCTGATGATAGAATGTTTTCAAGAGAGGCTTAAATGTGAACCAGTGAGCCTCAATGAGCCCCAATGAGCCTCCTAGCAAGAATAATGCAAACATTAATGGGACAACCTTCTGTTACTGTCCTATTGTTCTTACACGGGACTCTTCCCATATTAATAATATTTTGGTGCCTTTAGGAGGGGGTAGGTCATGGAATTGCAACCCTTGTGAAAGGAATCAGTGCTTTTTGAAAAGAAGCCAAAGGGAGCGTTTGCCTCATAGAAGCGCATATTGAAGAGGGGAAGGTGAGCCCTCACCAGATTCAGAATCTCCTGGAGGCCTGATCTTGGATATCCCAGCCTCCTCAACTGACACATAAGGGTTTGTTGTTCATAAATTACATAATCAATGATGCTTTGTTATAAAAACCTGAAAGGAGTTTTCCCAAGATGAAAACACAGGAAACAATTCTCCAGAAAGACTGTTTTTTCCTGGAAATATCTTTTCCAAATTCTTTACTCATTTACTCCTGCACACAGGTAAGAATTAAAGCATTACATCTTGCTGGTTTCATCAACCATTTCTGTCTTACCTTAGACAGCTTCTAAACCCAGTTTAGTCACATATATTTCTTTTCACAGAAAATTAAGTTAGGAATTTCCATAAGTAATGCAATGCAGGTATCAAAGTATTGCCACAGATGAATACTTCAGGTCCTATTCAGTTGCATATAGTTCATCAAGGATAGCTCTGTATACTATGGAAAGAGCAGCCCATAGGGAATGGGGAGGGATCCATATAGAAGCAAAGAGAATTTGGAGGCTATTATAATCAAATTAGTAAATAATTAAAGTTATCTTGAATATTCTTGAATAGAGTGACTAACAAAGAAATAGGTACATTATAGGCACTGAACAATTCTTTGTTGTTGGTTTATCACTTTAAAGGGAATATCTGGCTCTTATCTAAGCTTTAGATGTGCCCTGGGAACAATACTCAAGGAGCCATGTGCTGGAAAATGTTATATTGAAAACAGCATTTTAGAGGTATCTGGAGCATTAACTTTATTGCAGACTTACGCAATCCAGTAAAAATACTAACATGAAATGGTTCTAAGCAAAGCATTTCTTCACAGGCCTTTCGAATTTCTGACTAGGCACTAAATGGTTGAAAATTTTTATTACTTTAACTCTGAGACAAAACTGCATGAGGTCTGTAATCTGAATATAGCTATGCAAGCAATAGCTCAATAGTTAGCAATGTTCAATATACATACCTAGCACACAATGGTGTGAGTACTTGGGTTCCCCTCCCCAACACCTCTACAAAGTCATTGAAGAAATTCTAACCCCCAAGGTGATGGTATTAAAAGATGAGAAGTGATCTGCCTGGCAAGCGTAAGGTCTTGAGTTCAACACCCGGTGCCGAAAAAAAAAAAAAAAAAGATGAGAAGTGATTATGTCATGAGGGCAGAGTAGCTATGGAAGAGTTTAGTGCCCTCATAAAAGGAACTCCAGAGAGAACCCTTCCTTCTCCCACCATCAGACCTAAATACTACTGAAGTCTTTTAAAATTTGGTCTTATATCCTTTAGTATCAGTGATATGAACATTATTTTAAAATCTCAGCTGGTTTTTCATGATTTGTCTCCATTTTGATAACTCAAAAATTACAATTAAAGTTTAGGATGTAGTGTCCAAGAATAATAAAGCAGAACTTTACATTTTTCAAAATGGATAAAAGAATGTAATTGTCATTTTAGATTGACCTAATGTTTTATTTCAGTAATAGTTTTAACACTGAATTTACCTCACAGAATTTGGTGGCAGTTCCAATTTTTTAGTACACGTGTCCAGTGAGCAATGAATTTAAAGTCAAACCTCATAGCATTAAATATTGGCACGTTGTAAGCACACGCAAACACATACACAGGGTCCTTAGGATCAGAGTTTACTTTATTACTTGTTATACACTTTAATAAGCCGTACAATTGAGTTTGACAAAACCTTTCCCTTTTTTGATTCCATTTAGACTTTTTTCTTTCCTTAGAATATATGACCAATTTTATCTTAGTTTTGCTTAAGACTACCTTATTTCTTATGAAGAAACTCCATGCTACCTAATGCAATAGAGAAATTACTGTCTTGTAAAGTGGAGGATTCATTCTAAATTACTCTCAATAAAAATATTATTTTGATTCAAAGCTTCTCACTTCTCCCATGCCATTAAGAGTGGGTAAAAAAGAGCTTAAAGGCTCAAAACCTGCCTCATTGCTAGTGCTTACCGTTACTCGATATGATTCACAAATTGATTTTCTGACTTCATATCTATAAGAAACACTAAGCCTTTTTAATGCTATAATTTTTCATAAGCTGATGAGTAAGGAGATGATAAATGAGCTTTCATCCCATAGTATCCTCCAAGTGGAATCTTGAACAAAATGTTGTTATTTTGAAGTTATCTTTATTGTAATGTTACATTACTCCCCACTGCTTTTCAAAGTTTTCTGGAAATTACATTCCTTTGCTTATCAGTTATTAAAACTTACAGATTGCTTTTGTTCCTTTTAGCTTTGGAGGTTGTTTTGGTACAGGGAGCTGGAGAATGAGACAAATGGGCACCATGCAATTGTTAACACCCAAGGTTAAGAAGGCACTGCATGTGATATTAGTTCCATGTTGCGGTTATAAGTTATAGATTAGGAAGAAAGTTCTAGAAATATGAATGAGAAAAGGTAGAAATGATATTTTAAAAAAATAAAGTCCAGAGTAGAGGACATAGAAAATGATAATATTTCAGCCTTCTCTTCATTTTCACAATGCAGTTTCATTTGGCATTTATGTAAACTACAAAAAGAAAGCTTTTAGGGAGCATCATAATGAAGCCATGCCATGCTTCTTCTTCCATTTATTAAAGAACTGCCCAAGATATTCAGAGCTCCAAAGTCTTTTCACTCTCATTGATGGAACCAGCCCTGAGAAAACATAGCCATAGCTGCTTTTCTCAATGATGTTTGCCTTCAAGTGCTGAAGGTTATTGGGAAAATGGGGATATACTGATTGCATAATGAATATATATAATATATATATATATATAACATATATATATATATATATATATATATAATGGGTAGAATGTATTTATTGAGAGAAAGAAAGCTTCTGTCTGAAAGAGAGACAGAAAGGGTCCCAAGTGGGTTGCCAATGACCCCTCTTTGTCTAGGCATTTTACAGAGCAAAACCATGAGGTGAGGTGGGTCTAAAGTGGGGAAAAAATGGGAACTTGCAAGGCAAAAGTGCATGAGGTGGGACAGAACTATGGTCAACCAATATGTTTAATTGTTCAGGTAAAATCAACCAAATCAGGGACAAATGGGGAAGCGAGTCACATAGCAAGCGAGCATTCTTACAGAGTGGTGACTCTTCCTGTAGGGGGTTGGGATGGTGGCTCCTGGCTTCCTCAAGGTGATCCATACCTACCTAGAATATCCATACTTGGGTGTGGTTCATTGTTTTGCCTTTTGTCTTGAGATTTGACCCACAGCAGGAGGTGCTTGTCTCCTCCAAGGTCACAAGATATCTGTTCCTCTGTGTTGGCGTCCTCGAGGACCTGGCCCTATCTGACTGCTTATAATATTTCTATGTAACTCAGCTGCCTATAACATTGCCCCTTCTGAAGAAGTATCCCGAACTGCCGTGAGGGAGAAATGTGATGACCGATGTGGCTTCTTCAGGCTGAAAGAGGTCATAGTTGCTGATTGGCAGTCAGAGATATTCTACAGAGGATCCATCTAAAGGCCCTTGATAGACACTAGGCAGTTTCATCTTGGTTGGGCGTACAGCTTTAAATCTGGAGGAGACAAAGCCAAAGAAACAATTAAGTATTCATGGCCCAAATAATAAAATCAACAGGATAATTATGAGTATAGTTAACAAAGATTTCCACCCAGAGGAACTAGTAATTGTTTCTCATAAGGAGGAAAAGGATAAGGTCCAGGGAATTTTAGAATCTGACATGTCATTAATTTGTCATCTAATATCTTGAACAGCTATTGAGACATTAGCAGAATAATCAGGAATGTACACCCAGCATTCAGTTTTTACAATTGTACAAGTACCCCCTTGTGCTGCTGTTAGAATGTCTAATGCATCTGATTTTGGAGGACAGCCTGTCTCATTAATTTTATTTCTTCATTTAGGAGAGAGAGACCAGCAGCATTTAGGGCCCACTAAGTATAGCTACTTAAGGCCTTGATATGTTGCATGACATCTTCTGATATATTTTTACATAAGTGACAATTATGCTTGCAAAAACTAAACAAATTTAAAAATTCTTATCTATCCATTTTTCCATATATCATTCATTTATTCAATTTACTCAAGTTTATTCAGATATAATTTACATACAGTAGAGTTCACCTTTTCAGTGTAAAATCATCTGAGTTTTAGCAAGCACCAAATTACTGCTACAATGAAGATAGGAAACAATTCTATGACTCCAAAACTTCCCCTTGAGGTCTGCTGTGTTAAGCACTGCTCCCACTTCTGACCCTGATAACCATTCATATGTTTTCTTTCACATTAATTTTGCCTTTTCCGAAATACCACATAATGGAAATCATATGGTATATAGGCTTCAGGATCTGAGTACCTTTATTATCACAACGTGTTTTAGTTTCATCTACTTTGAAAGTGTACATTAGTAGTTAATTTTAATTTTAATGTTTTATGTATGAATATGCTAGTGTTTGCATATGCATTCATTTATTGAAGGATATTGGATCATTTCAAGTTTTGGTTGATTGGTGAAAAAGTTGTGAAGGACTTATAAAATTTATTATTAATATAAGTTTTCATCACTGTTTGGTAAATACTTAGAAATAAGATTCTCTGTCATGTTAAGTATAAATTAATTGCTGTGCTTTTATATATGTATCATCTTTTATAAATGTATCTGAAGTGGGTTAAGACAACAATACTACTAGATCTTAGTTTACTAATAAAACTGAAGCTCTAGACTTGGAGAAATGACTACCCTGGAATACAATCTCCTTGGTCAAAGCATATTTTCCTTCCATATATTCTGTGTCCTAATTGTGAAAATGTATCTTTTTTAACAACCTTAATGAGACATCATTTATGAATCATGAAGTTCATGCTTTTGAAATGTAGCACTCAGCATGTTGTCCTATCTATTCACAGAGTCACATAGTGTCGCAACTCTCTAGGAGTATTTTCATCCCTGCTCCAAAAAAAAGTGATCATTTTCTGCTTTCCCATCCTTATGTCAGTTCCTCCCTCTCCATAGTGCCTAGAAACTACTATGTCAAATTCTCTAGAGTTATCTACACTGGACATTTCCTATAAACAGATTCATACCGCATGTTGTGCTTTGTGTTTTTCTACTTCCAGTTTTCCTTCTTCTTCTTTATCTTTTGACAGTTTGACAACATGTGTCTGGGTTTAGATGTCTTTGTGATTATAGTGCCAGGAGCTCATTGAGTCTGCCTTCATGTAACATGTTTTACAATAATTTGGGGACTTTTTTAACTAACTATTTCTCTTTATTGTAACTTTCTTCTTCTGGAGCTGCCATCCTGAGTATTTAGTAAATGAAATAGTATCCCATGAGACCACAGGGCTGTCCATTTTTTAAAATTCCTTTTTGCTTGAATTTATCTAATGGAATATTCTGAAGTTCACTGGTTTCTTGGATAGCTCTGGTCTATTGTTGCACCTCTCTAGTGAGTGCTTAAATTCTACATTTATCTTATGACTACAAATTTTTAATTGGTTTTCTTTTACTTTAAGTCACATTATATCACTTCATTGATATCCACTGTTTAAATATCATTCTCCAATTTTCCTTTAACTCTTTAGACATGATTATTTTAGTTCTTAAAATATATTTGTATTATCTTTTTCAAGTTTTTCCTAGTAATTCCACACCTGGACTGCCTCAGTGAAAATTTCTTTTGTGTGCATTTTTTCCTAAATATGAAGCATGCTATTCTATTCCTCTGCATGATTGTGTTGAAATTTGGACACTTTAAAAAAAAACAGTAAATATGAAAATCAAATTTCCTCTACTTGCCCTTCATCAGCCTCAGCAAGATGTCCTTTTTGCTTTTCCTAGCATTTGTCTTTCAAGTGGTTTTTCTAGACTTAATTCTGCAAAATCTGTGTTTTGATTTGTTGTTATTGGCTACTATAGTCTCTTCTCAGTTAGATTAGTACTTGGCGAATAATTAGATACTTCCTCTAATGCCTGAGCAATAAGTTTTTTCCTTACTGAGGAGCTCTGGGTGTCTATTGGCGCATGTGTAAAGGCACTCACAATTCTTTTCTTCCTACTTATTTGAAGCCTCAAGTTTAACCAGAAGTGAGATTGGGGTTTTTTTTTTATTCTTTCCTGAGCATGTAGATCCCTGAACATGTATTTGGTCTTCTAGGCCCACAACAATATGTCAGAGCTTAGACCTTCCTCACTCTGCCTTATAGAAAACTTATTCTTCAATTTTCCTTCTCAGAATGTGTTCTTTTGTTTTTAACCACTTCATATTTCTTGCTTGTCCCAATGAGTATTATCATTTCACTGATTTTTTTTCCCCATAAATATTTTTCAGGTAGGGATCTTTTCACAGAATAAGTTTTGAGGTGGTGTAAAAACTAGGCCCTGTGAATCGGGCTTTTCTAAGGAGTACTGAGATGGCCTGGTAGTGATTATTTTCTGAGATGGAGCTTTTGGTACTACTTTAAACTTTTATAATATTTGTTACTCTGCAGGTTT
Source organism: Cuniculus paca (assembly GCA_004365215.1). Taxonomy (NCBI): domain Eukaryota; kingdom Metazoa; phylum Chordata; class Mammalia; order Rodentia; family Cuniculidae; genus Cuniculus; species Cuniculus paca. The sequence goes on along the minus strand of RJWT010002366.1, from coordinate 24,559 downwards.
TCACAGTTCTATTCCATTAAGTTTGTAGCTTTTAAGTATATAGTGAATTTGGGGGTGAAAAGATGGGACAAGGTAGATTTGAGTGTCATAAATCTTACTATTCTTATTGAAATATAACCATTTTTAAAAGTAAATTTAAATTGAGTTATCATAAGCTCTAATCTTATTGCTAGAGTTGTGAAAACAATTGATTCTTATAAATTACTTTAATGCTATTTTTGCTTTTATGAAGGACTGGACTTTGGAAATTTTTGTTTGTTTTAGTGGAAGTCATCTTCTGTCAATATATTTTTAAGTTATTGATCTATATTCATGGTTCGTAACTTGTATAGTATGAGGTGGAATACAAATACAACAAATAATTAATTTTTAAATTATCATAGTAAAATAAACATTGCCATTAACACTCCTCAAGATACTCTACACTTCTAATATACTCACTCCATCATGCTTGCCACTTTCTGAAGCAATTCTAGAAGTCCTCTTTCATAAGTGTCTTTAGTTGGGCTGTAGTGAGTGAACCAAAGTAAAGAATTAATTGAAAATGTTTACCCCCATGAATATTTTGATTTTGAGAAGAGCCAGAAGTCACACAGTGCTGAATCCAGAGAAAAAGATTAATGAGATCATGTCACAAAGTTTATACTTGACAGAAATTGCCGAAAACCTTATTAATGAGATATAATCACAAAGTATGGTGATATGTAAATAAAACATTTATTACAGTAGTAGACACATTACTATTAACCCCCCTCAAAATACTCAAGATATTTCCCCCTTACTTTGAACACTTTCATCCCTAATTTTGGCAATGTATCTTTTATTGCAGCAATTTCTTTTTATTTAAATATTCAATATATATTTTGATCATCTCTTGTCATGATATCAAGATAATGTTGGCTTCGTGTTACCTATTGAAAAGTCTTATTCCAATTTCTACACTTAATGTAGGATAGGTATCATTTTAACATCAAAAGATTGATAGAATTCAGAAGAATTCAGATAGAAGAATAGAACTCAGATAGAATTCAGATAGAAGCTATCTGCACCTGGGTTTTTTTTTCAGGGGAGGACATAAATTATAGCACAATATTCTGTAGGAGACATGTGGCTATTGAGATATTTTTTCACTCAGGGGGCTTCTTTGTGTATTTCAGGAAATTTGTTCATTTCATGGCAACTATTACACTTTTGCTAGCTTTTATGTAACATTTCTTTTTTAGTTTTTGCAAGTTTTGTATATACGCACTTTCTTTCATGTCAAACATTGTTCATTTATGTCTTTTTCTCTTCTCAATTAGCTAGAGGTTTACTAACTTTAATGAGCTTGGCACACCAAAGCTATTGGCTTCATTGACTTTTTAAACATCCTTCTACATTTGCATACAAGTATTTTTATTCGAGCTTATTTCTAGATTCTCAGTTATATTGCTCTTTATGTGGATCATTATGATGAAGCCCATCATTCTTACCAGTGTAACTTCATTGTACATTTTGAAATTGGGAAATGTAAATTCTCCAATTATGTTGTTTTCTAAATTGTTTTGGCTAGTTTGTATACCCAAGTAACATGCAAATTTGCACATAAATTTTTGTAACATCTTGCCAGTTTCAGAAAAAATAAAAAAGAAAAATCTTGCTGTGATTATGGTAAAGTTTTATTGACTCTAGATAAATTCAGATGTGAATTATTATCTTAATATACTCCATTACAGAGAGTATAGAACTTATTCTATTTAACTTTATTTGAATCTTTACTGTGTGACTTTAGGTGACAAAACTTTATCACTTAAAGTGTTTAAAATTTAATGAAACAGCTGGGGATCTAGCTCAGTGGCCTAAGCACCTGCCTGTCAAGTGCGAGGTTGTGAGTTCAATCCCCAGGAACACAAAAAGAAAAAAAAAGGAAGTAAAATTTAATTAAACTCTTACATTTGGCTGTGATAAGGGAAGTTCTGAAGATGTGCTCCAGAAAACAAAGGTAAACAGAAACAGAGGTGGCAAGGAAAGGCAGATATAGGAAGACAAACTGAACAGACAAATTCACCAGATCCAAATCTAGGATCATGCAGATTTAGAAAAGGAGACTGGACTATCCCAGGTCCACGGCACCCCTTATACCCACTGTGCAGTATACACATCTTGGGAGAGAATGTAGTGCTCTAAAGAAGGGGACAGCAGCTCAGAAGTGAACAGGTTCAGGAGCAGGCTCCTAACCTTTCCACCTTCCCCACTGGCAAGGGAGCCCAGTGAGCAGGATAGTTACACACCAGGGCACCAGAGAAACTGAACAACAGTGAGCTGTGTGCCTGAAAAAGCACTGCTAGGTCTTTGGCAAAGGTGAAACAAGCAAACAATTCACAACAGGGACCCTGGGTTTGAGCACTAAGAAAACCACAGCTCAGGCAGTTGAACGGGCAGTAGCTGAGAATGGTTTAATCCTGGGGAAAGAAGTAAACAGGAGAGATCCAAAAACAGGCACCCATTCATTCTTCTCTCAAACACTGGGATTGTTGTGCCTTTGGCTATTACTTCCCATCCCTCCCTGTTCTTTAGCTTCATGGAACTCCCTGGAGCCATTGAGTTTGTGGGCACCAGGGTGACCCTTTTCCAAGAGTGAAGAAGAAAACCTCTCAAGCAAAGCTGGAGAGCAGCGGCTCAGCCAAAGTATGTCTTACAGGGCATATCAGGAAAGTTGTGGAAGAAAACAGAAGCAACTACAGGGTTTGCCAGACAGGAAGGAAGCAGGAATCAAAGACTAAGAGGGCTCTTTCAGAAATTAGTAGATAACTGGTTCTGAGCCAACCACACTACACCCTCCCCCTTTCCACTTAACTGATGGGGTCCAATCATAAGAAAAAGGCAAAGGCCTCCAGTTAGCTACACACACACAAGTGAAATCAAAATTGAGCAGAGTGCAGCTTGCAGCAAGTAGGTAGTCTCAGCGGTTTACCAGGATCCCTAAACCTTTGACTCATAGGCAGGCAGATGGACGAATCATAGTGGGGCATCAACTCAAAGACTTGCAGGAGTGAACTATGGACTAAGAAGAAGAAATACCTTTGGTCACTACAATGCTGAAGAGGGTAGAGATGCAAAGAGCCAGACCTAGAAATCTGTCCAGGAGCTCCCCCATTGTGGGTCAAAGCTTCTGCCCTTTGAACGTGTGGAAGAGCTCACTGGTTAAATTTAGACCATGATGTTAATAGGACAGTTATGTCACAATGACTTTCTGTTCTTGAAACTGCATGGGTTTTTTGGATTATTATTTTATTTTTTCTCTGTTTTCTTTTTTTCTTATTTCTTTGTCTTCCCTGTTTTATTTTTCTCCTTTCATCTAGCATATTTATGGAAAGTGTCTGTATATGTGAAAGGTAGAATAAGTATTAACCAGTGTCTTCATCTGTATAGCACTTTTTATAGACAAGCCAGGGTAACATTCACCAAAGTTGGGTGTAGAACATTAAAACACAAGCCAACTTTCAGTACTTTAACATATTCTGATTTTGTCATAGTTTCCTTCAATCTACAGTTACAATTTCCTCCCTCTTGGTCCCTTCTACCATTCCCACAAATAATTCTCAAACTTCTTGTCAAACAACACTTCACTTCAGCTATAAAAACAAATATCAACAGTTTGATGTCTTCTCTCATTTATTGTTGGTTTTCCCCTTCTTTTGTATCTACTCCCTTCCCCTTTCTCTTCCTTTTTCTTCCCACTGCCCACCATATCCCAGTTTACTTAACAGAGTAGTATATTACAGTCTTAATGGGTCATTGAACAAAGGGTGAAATGGTTAAGGCAAGTTTTAGTGTACGTGAATGACAGATGCTTGGTTCTGTTCATGTTGTTAAAACCAGTAAGTTTTGCACCTGAGTAGAATTAGAATTATATAAATACCAAAACACAACTGAAATCAAGTTTGCATCACTAGGTAGCAGATGCTAAATAAACAGATCTCCACACTAGCGACAGAGTCTTTCCACTCTAATTCATCTTTATCCCTCAGAACAACAACAACAACAAAAAATAGAAAAATGAAAAAACAACACAATAATAGGCCTCCAAAGCATCTTAATTTCCCTAAAGCTAGTCCAAGGCATTGGTGGAAAGAAGAAAAAAACCAGATGACTAAATTTTAGGGAAGGCTCAAAGAAGAAACCAAAAATCTAATCACTAAGATGTTAAGTGAACAACAACAATAAAACATGTAAATAAACAAAAAATGGAATTCATTGGTAAAATGACTGGTGAGTTTACAGAAGACACAGAAGTCTGGGTGAACTAACAAGGGCAATACAAGATATGAGTGACCAGTTCAGCAAAGAATTAGATACCATAAAAAGGTATCAAACAGAGGTCAAAGATATAAAGAATTCTTTGAAAGTATAGGCAGCAGAAATGACCAAAGTTAAGAGAGAGTGTCAGAAGGGGAAGATGAGGTTGATGCAGATCATGTACTCAAAGATTCTTTAAAAGCAACAAGAGATCATGGAAAATGGATCCAAGAGCTGCTAGATCACTCAAAGAGAACTAACCTAGCTATAGTAAGGGTTCAAGAAAACTTAGGTGACAAAGCAAAAAGTATTTTAAAAATATCTATTTACGGAAGTCATGGCAGAAAATTTCCCAAGTGTAAGGGAATGATTCAACATGTAAGTAAAGGAAGCATATAGAACCCCAAGTAACCACAATCAAAAGAGAACTTCCCTACACTGTATTGTAGGGGTAAGGATCTATAGACAGGAAATAGAGTAAGGGTCTTTTTAGGTCTTTTGGCTAATCCTGACCAGAAGGAGTTAAAACTTTACTAGAGACATTTTCCTGGGAATAATGTTAAGGACAAGGGTACAGAAAGGGAAGAACCAGATTAAAAAAAGACACATGCACAGGTGTCATTAGGGACTTACCAGAGAGAAAAAGCACAGGCAGAACATAGGGAGCGCCTGGATTACAAAGGATAAGCCACCCTTAGCTCCAATAAATGCAGGGCAAGCAAAGGAGAAGGTAAGGGGGTTGACTAACTTTGGGGAAAGTTCTTATTCAGTAGGTATTCATACCTATGCACTAACATATATACAGTATATGTACATATATGCTCACTGTAGATTTGCTCTATCCATTATATAATTATAGACTACAATAGATATCCACACAGCCCCTTACTAATGCTAAGTTAACCATGAATAAAGCAATTCCTTTCCAATGAGCTGCCCACCCCAAAGATAAGGCCCTATCAAGGACAAGCAAACAGACAGAAAGAAACTGCATGTAGTCTGCTGGAGAAGATGATGGAGGCAGAAGTTCCTGAAGGTCATTTGGGTTATGGCAAGTTCTGGATAGGTGGAAAGCATTCTTAACCCCCTTGTAAAAGCATCTGGGAACAAGAGGCCCATAGATTTTCCTTCATTTCAGAGGCCCCTCCCCTGATTCTTATCAGGAAATCTGTCTCCTTCTTTATCCTCATTTCCACTAAGTTTTCTTTTCCAAGTTTGACTCCTTTAATTATTTTCTGGGGCTGACTTTGCAGATTCTGCTGAGCAGCTTAACAAAGCAGAGCAGAAGTGCTTGTCCTCCAGACACAACTATATTGCAGTACACATCCCAGAATTCCAACACGTGGGCAGAATTTTAAAAAGCTATTGGAGAAAAGCAACATATAACTTATTAGAATCAGACCTATTAGAATTATAGCAGATTTTTCAACACAAACCTTAAAAACAAAGAGAGTTTAGAGCAGATAAACAAGTGAGAATCAAGACAGCCTTGACAGAAGCCATCAGAGAGCTAGTGCTAATTACACCACAACTTCCCCTCTCCAAATTAACTGTGGTGCTCAGGTCTTGGAACAGAGAAAAAGGCTTACAGTCACCCACAAATGGCCAATCACTGCAAGGAAAATGTTTGTCTGTGAGAAAAATGAATGTTAAAACAACACCAAGTATCCATCTTACTCCAGAAAGGATGGCTATTATCCAGGAATCAAAAACAAATTCTGGTGAGACTGGGGGAAAACAGAGCCCTTCTACATGATTAGTAGGAATGTAAACTAGTACAGTCACTGAGGAAGTCAGTATGAAGAATTCTATAAAAATAAAAGTAGATATTCCATTCAACTCAGGTATTCCCCTTTTAGATATCTCCCTGAGGGTTAAAGACATCATATTGCAGTATTACCTGTAACCCCATACTTATAGAGGAACAACTCATAGTAGCTAAATAAGTATGTATATACATCAACATATGAACTTACAAATAATGTTGTACATATGCACAATTGGGTACTACTCAGCCATAAAGAAGAATGAGTTTGAGACATTTGACCAACTAGGGTTGCACCTGGAGACCATCATGCTATATGAAATAAATCAGACATACAGACTTAAAAACAACATAGTTTTTCTCACATGACAAATCTAAACTATAGATAATTTAAAAAGAAGAATCAAAGATAGGTAATAGGAAGCATGATAGATTCTTTGCAAATGGGAAAGGGATCTAGATATGGAGGGAAAGTTTGAAAGTTGTGAGGAAGCCCAAGTAAAATGAAACAAGATGTGCTATATACATAAACCAACTCCCCCTAAGGAGTGTAACCATTGCATACAGTAGAAATGTATGTAAAAAAACTAAAAGAGCAAAAGAATTTAGATGGACTAAAGAAATTCATGGCCAACAAATCGACACTACAAACACTCAAGGATATTCTAGACAGACAATGAGATCAACAATACCAATTGTCCTAAGGGAATAAATACATTAAGCAGGATGTGTGGTTAAGGAAAGGGAAAAATAATGAAATCAGCAATAGAAAAATAACATGAGGTCAGAAATCACACAATACCAGTCAGTAATAACTTTCAATATAAATGGTCTCAACTCACCAATCAAAAGACACAGACTTTACATGGGTCAAAAACAAAGCTTAATTATACCTTGCTTTCAAGAGATCCATTAATCCAGAAAGAAACTCATGAATTAAAAATTTTCAGAGAAATTTGACTTCCAGCCAAAATTGATCGCAGGAAACAAAGAAGGTCACAACACACTGGTAAAGGGAACAATTAAACAAGAAAAGTAACAATTGGAATATATATGCACTGAATATTGGTGACCTTTAATTCATACACACAAAAAATGGGCATGAAAGATTGGATAAGTATAACACAATCATAATGGAAAATTTAATGCTCCACTATCATAAATATATCAATTAGACAAAAAATTTCTACAAAGAAATATCAGAGTTGAACAACAACTTCAAACAAATGGACGTTAAGGTTATTTGCAGTGTTCCAACCAACAACAGAAAACTCATCTTTCTCAGCAACATGTGGAACTTTCTACAAAGTAGACCATACAGTAAGTCATGAGGCATGTTGAAAAAAATATGCACCAAATAATTGAGAAAGTATGTATATTACCAGGTTATAGCACTTGAAACTAAAAATCAGTGCAAAATAAATGACAGAAATTATGCAAGCACGTGGAGATTAAATAATGTGCTCTTGAGTCATCAATGGTTAAGAAATCCTGGAAAAATTTAAAACATTCCTTCAATCAAATGATAGTGAGTGCACAATATATCAGACCTCATGAACACAATAAAAATACTTCTAAGTGGTAAATTCACAGCTGTCAATGCCCATGTTAGAAAAACACAATGATCATAAATAAATTGCCTAGTGATTTACTTCAAGAGCCTAGAAAAACAAGAACAATTTAGATACAAACCAGGTACAATAAAAGAAAATGTAAAGATCAAGAAGAAATTAATGAAATTGAGACTAAAAATGTAAAAATGCAAATTGAGAAATTAATGAAATTGAGACTAAAATCAGCAAGTTGAAGAGTTGTTTGTTAGGAAGGATAACAGAATGTACAAATTCTTAGTCACACTTAACCAAAAAAGGAAAAACAAAATCTATAGAAGGAACCTAGAATAGCCAAAGAAATCCTGATCAACATGAGAAAGACAGGGGGCATTACAATCTCAGACCTCAAATTATACTACAAACCTACAGGAGAAAAATAGTATAATGCTGGCATAGAAATAGATACATTAACCAGTGGAATAGAATACAGGATGCAGAAATAACCCCAAACACCTTCAGCCTGTTGGTTTTTGACGAAGAGGCCAATGACATAAGATGGAGAAAAGATAGCAATTTCAACAAATGTTGGTGGGAAACCTGGTTATTCAGATGCAAAATGATGAATCTCAGTCTATATCTTTCATGTTGTATGAAAATAAAATCAAAATTAATCAAAGATCTACACATAAAAACAGAAACACTGATTTCTACTGAAGAAAAAGTTGGCAGAGGCATAAGCAAAGATCTCCTGAACAGAACCACAATTGCTTAAGAAGTAATGTCAAGGATAAAAAATAGGATTATGTGAAATTAAAATGGCTCTGCACAGTAAACAATCAACAATGTGAAGAGACAATGTAGAGAATAGGGAAAATATTTTGTCAACTACTCTTTAGACAGAAGATTAATGCCTAGAATATACAAAGAACACAAAGAAAGTATACCCCCAAAATGAAACATTCTATTAAAATATGGGCAAATGAAATGAATAGACAGTCCACCAAAGAAGAAATACAAATGACCAACTGATGTATGAAAAAAGTATTCGGGATCTTTAGGAACTAGAGAAACTGTAAGTCAAAAACAGTATTCAGATTTCACTGTAATCTAGGAGTAATGGCAATTACCAAGGACTCAATAACAATAAATACTGTCAAAGTTGAGGAGAAAAGAAATTCTCTCACACTGTTGATGGTGACATAAACTAGTTGGCCGCTTTGAAAATCAGTGTGGAAATTTCTTAAAAAACTAAAAATAGGAATTCCATTTGGCCTGGCTTTATCTCTGCTGGGTGTCGTCCCAGAAGAGCACATGTCAAACTACTATAGCAATACATGCATAGTTATGCTTATAGCAGCACAACTCAATAGCCAAATCATAGAAGCAGCCTATATGTCCAACAACACATGAATGAATAAAATGTGATATATATGGTATGTATCATATGCTAAGTGAAATAACTTTTTAAAAAGCTAAGTATTACATGGTATTGCTCACTGAGAGACCCAAAACACAAACAATTTAAAAAGCAAACTATAGAACCATATTAAGAAACAGATAGATAGTCTCAGCAGAAGTGAGAATGGGATCTAGAAAGGAGAGAGAGGAGAGGGAAAGTGGCATAGGGAAAGTAAAAATTATCAAGATGCAATATGGATAAATATCAAACCCCAGGCTAATGTAATCACTTCATATTGCAAACATGTGCTAATAAAAAATAAAATGAGAAAGTTAAGTGGATAAAATTTTATGAACTGTTTTTAACAAGAGATTTTGATAGAAGAGGTAAAAGAGAAAAAATGGTTCTAATTCTCTGCCAAATGAAAGGAGAATTGGTAAAAATCAAGACAGAAATGGCACAGGAATATAAAATTAAGGGTTTAAACAGAGTGTCTAATACAAAACTGTGGTGATGCATTGTGGGAAGGGAACAATGTACTTTATCATTGCAAATAGTTAAGAGACCTGAAGGTAGCACAGAAGTAGATGGATAGGAAATTTGAAAGACTTGGAGGGATTTAAATTTCATTGGTCTTTAACAGAGCCAGTTAGAATAATTTCCTGGACTTTGAAAAAGTCACATGTACACAACTATACGGAATGTGAGTCCCCAACTCATGGAACTATTCAGATGCTTGGACTGTGTCATTATGTTTCAGTTTTGTGATTAGGAAGCCAGAGCTTGATGGATTTTGCCAAGATAAAGAAATACTGTCATGGGATCTGAATAGTAATTTGGACACTTGTATTTATTAACTTGGACTCTGAACAAAGAACATCTTCATGTTTTATAATTCACATTTAATCTATAAATTCCCTTTATACTTCTCATTTATCTAATTTAAATTTAATCACCATTAAACAGTATTTTCTGAGGTCCCTAAAGTCCACTTACTGTTTATTTTTTATTAGATATATTCATATAATTATATTCATAAAATTCAAAGGCAGTTAATTTAATTTTAAACAGCATTTTCAAATATAGCATTTCATAATGAAAAAGTCTTCTTGATTTTTAAAGTAAAAGTAAGTATATAGGTCTCATCTAATTTTAATTATAATTTGATTACTATATAAATGTAATTCTTAAAGAAAAATAATACTGAGTTGCACTTCCCTATTCCAAAAATGATAAATTCAAACACTCCAAAATAAAAGTTGCAAATTGATATGATATTTAAAAAGTTTTGCATTTTTGAGCTTCTTACATTTTGGAATTTTGGAGTAAGGATGTTCAACTAATAAAGGCTATGCAAATTTTAAAGATCTAAAAACTCAAAATATGAAATATTTCTGGTCTCAAGAATTTTAGATGAGGGATACTTGACCTGTTACTGTAAAACATTTTTACTTAATATTTTTGTGTATTATTTTATTTCCCATACCAACCCCAAGTAGAACAGAAATAAGCAAATGAAAATATCAATTTAAATTTTAAGACCCTCATAGTCTTTGTCTCCTAATCATACTTATTGGGCTATGATAAGCATATCTGAGTACTAATAGAAGAAAATGCCTGAGATACTGATTTGTGGAATGTGGAGTCACACTGAAATTGATCACTTAACTGAGTAAGCTGTGAGGAAAACGAGAATGCCACTGCAGGGTTAGCTATGAGGGGCAGAGTGAGTGAAATTCTTATCACAGAGAATCACTGATTCTGATAAACATGACAGTAGCATGGCTTTGCTTCTATGTTATTTTGATTGAGCAAGAGAGCTGGATATTTGAGAGCAAAAGATAATCAAGGTCAAATCTGGAAAATAAACAGGCCTGAAGACATGTAAGAAGAAATAAAGAAAAATGGGATTGGGCCTGCTATTTCTGGTAGATGAGATGCCGTTCTAAACTGATAAAGACACTTCTCTGTTTCTCCTCTTCTTTTTACCCATTCCTTTCAGTAGATTAATTTGTTTTTTTAAAAAAGCAATGCGTTTACCTTGTTGTTCTAAAAAAGGAAAGAATCAAAGTGTTTTATTATTTATATTTTGATCTTTTAAAGTGCCTAAGATACTACTAACAATCCAAATTAAATACAAACATCACTATGTTTTCTTTTTGAAAATTAATCTTAGATTTTTTTTCTAAATCTGATGAACCCTAACACACAGTCATTAAGAAACAACATTTTCTGTTTTTGTGTGCCAGATCTCTGTGGGTAACTATTCTGTATAGAGTGCACAATGATATTCTGCAAAATTCTTCCAAATCCTAAAAAATGTTCTTTTTCATTTTTTTATTTTTCTTAATACATGTTTGCAGTACATGTTTATATCCCTTGTGCAGAGTGGGTAAAAGTACCTAATACATGCTAACCCCTTTTTTCATTCCCTTTCTCACTTTGCCTTCATCCCTCCATCTCTAGATCCCCTTCCTATTTGAGAAAGGTTATCTTCCTACTTTCTATTACCTTCTATTTTGTTCTTCATTTCTAATTTGTGTTTCTCACTTAAGAGAAATCTTGCCATATTTAAGTTTGTGTGTCTGATTTATTTTCACTTAATATTATCATTCAAAGCAATATTCATTTTTCTGACAAATGACTCAAGTTTTTCTTTATAGCAAAACTGTTTTCTTTTCTTTTCTTTCTTTTTTTTTTCTTTTTTTTTTTTTTTTTTTGTGGCACCAGGGATTGAACTCACGACCTTGCACTTGCCAGGCAGGTGCTTAGACCACTGAGCTAGATTCCCAGCCCTGTTTTTGAGACAGGGTCTCACTATGCTGTTCAGGCTGGCCTTGAGCTCACTTTGTAGCCCAGGCTGGTCCCGAACTCACAACAATCCACCTGTCTCAGCCTCCCGAGTGCTGGGATTACAGGCGTGAGCCAACACGCCCAGCAAAACTGTTTTCTATTATGTATAAATACCATATTTTCTTTATCTATTCATCTGTTGATGGACATATAGGCCACTTCCAAGATTTAACTGTTATGAATTGTGCTGCTATTAATATTGGTATGCATGTATCACTATAATACGATGACTCTTTTGGGAAGATAATTAGAAGAAAAATAACAAAAAGCCATATTGTTAGGTTAAGAAGCATGAAATATTGGCATCTTTATTATATAGAAACATCTAAAAACATTTTTTTGAGCAAGTTTTCTAAGTCTCGTTGGGGAACAATATCATAATCATTTAAAAATGTTAGAAGTATTGGGACCATTTGAATATTTTGCAAAATAACTATTTTATATTTTACTTTGGTGTTACATAAATCTCATTTTCCTTGTGCATCTTCATAGATGGGGAATACCAAATTCAATGAACTACATTATTACAAAGTTCTCTGTGAATATTTAAATAAACATGCAAAAGACAAATACTTCTAGTTCTTTTTTTCTCCTTATGTATAAGCATCTATGGACCAAAGAAAAGAATATTGTTGTAAAAACTAATTCTTGGTCAAATGCATAATACTGATCAAAAGTGTATATAGAAACAATATATGCACTAACAAAGACGTGCAGGAAAATACATTATTTAATATAAATAAAGTCAATCTTTGATGGACAGTGTATTGAGAGTTTGAATATTAGCTTTGACTCAGGATACTGTTCACAGAAAAAGTTCTGCGTAATGAATGATTCAAGCTTATTCAAAGAGAGATCTGATTCTTGCCTTTTGCATCAGGGAGGTACTCTCGAAACCCTTGGAAAGTCTGGTGTAACAGAATATCTTTGTTTTGAACCTCGAGTCACCAGACAGTGTTAATGACAGGCTGGGAAATTTGGGTCACACAGTATCGATAGACCTCCAGAGGGACAGGAGACTGAGATTAGCCACGTGGATAATCCAGGAATTACACTTGTGCAATGGTTGCCTGGTAAAAACTTGGAGCACCAAAGTGTACAATGTGCCATGTAATAGTATCAATAGAAGCTCCACATTTGGCACTTTTACCTGACTCTATCATATATGATATATGATTTTTTCCTTTGGCTATTTTAAATTTATATTCTACAGTAATCTGTAAAAATAACAGCTTTTACTGTGTTCTCAAGGCCTTCCTGCACATTATGGAACCTAATTAAGAGTGGTCTCAGGGACTCTCAGATTTGCAATTGCTGTCAAATGTGACCTCCAACTAATGTAAGGATTGCTTTTTGTAAGCATACAGCTAAAACTTTTATACCTTTATTTGCCTAGATAGGAAAGAATTGTGCTAACAGTTTTTATAATAATAATTCTGCAATGGATTAAAGCATAAAAAAGAAAAAGTAGTGAAAAAATGCTGGAATCTTTGTGTGTTGTTTATGTTTTGCATGTGTTAGATTCCATGTACAACTTGCATACATTTTTTACTATACATTGCTGTCAGAAACACAAAGGAGTATGACAAACTTACATCTGAAGCCAAAATATTTTAATGTAGTGACTTGTACAGATGTTCATGAATAGTAGCATACATGATTGGGAGCTGTTTGTGACACCTGCCACTAGAAATTGCCATGTTAGAATCTGCATTATAGCTAACACAACCATCAATTCACTCACTTTAGGGCAGGTAGATATTTGCACCATCTCAGAGAATTCTCTCATAATAACCTATCTGAAGGAACCCTTGTTTTCTAAGGCATTGTGAAGTTGCACAAAAATTCTTAAATATTCTCACTGTCACTGAGGTTTTTAGCAGTATTATGAAGAAAACACAGAGAACACAAACAAAAAATCTCTGAACTGAAATAGAGGCCACAAATTAAGTCTCACGTTTGCCTTTAATCAGTAACCAAAGGTTACAGCAATCACTTTTTACCTCTCTGGACCTTAATTTCCATGTCTGAAAGAAGTAATCACGTTAGATTATTTTCAGGCCCTGTGAAACTTTGAGGGGAAGTGCACACACTTTTGAAAACACCTTTCCAAACCCAGCTCAGATGCTTTAAACCTGAATAGCAGTAGCCATAAATCTTGGTGTTCTCTCTGTACTAGCTATACCAAGTTGAAAACAGAAGGTTTTTCTCCCTCCAGAAGCAAGTATAGTCTGATGTCTCTATCAAACAAGTTGAATTTTCCAAAAAACACTTGTATTCAGATATTTTTCCAATCCTGTTTTATCACTTAGAGAATGCATTTTAAACTAACATAGTATCTTTATTTTGTAGCTTTATTTCATACCTGTAATTTTAAGAACTGAATAATTTGTGATAGATTTTTATAATACCATGTACTTGATTGCAATTTCACCTTTTCCTTAGCATATTCAAAACATCACATCATTTTATGATAGGTATGAAGTTGTTAATAAGTGTTACTAGAGTGTGGACTAAAGATATAGAAGAGTATTTGGGGTTAAGGGAGGGAGGAGTAGAAGATGCAAAGAAAAGGAATGACGCCAAACTAAAAAAAAAAAAAGAAGAAAATTGTGTTTCCATTTATTTAAAATAATTGTGTGCATGTGTGTACATACATACATATAAGCATAACTAGAAGAATTTAGGTGAATGAATTTATCTTCTACTAATATATAAAAATAACTAAAATGAAGCACAAAAATGCAAGTTGCAGAGCAATGCATAAGGTGAGTAAATTCTGTATGTGTGTGTATACATTTTGGGGTGTTTGATGAGTAAGAGAAACAATGCAAAGTATATGTATCTGACTGCTAATATACATTACCCAACATGAATAAAAATTTTTGTTAGTGAGTTGGGATGAAACACAAAATCTCTTGTTCTATCAACTCTGAGTTTTTTAAATTTGATTTCATGCATGCATTTCTTTTCTAATTTTAAAAAAACCTTAAATTAAATGCACAGATAAACCTACGGTGTTTATTAATTTCTTCTTTAATATATAAGCAACTCTAATTAATGAGTCTTTTTTTTATTTTGAAGAGAATAAAACCAAAAGAAGTAAAAAAGAATAGCCAATCAAAACAAAACAATGAATGTGACACAAGATTTCAAAACAAGATTAAAAACAAACCAACAATAGTTACCATGTTGCCTCTTGCTACCTTCAAAATAACTTCCCATACCATCAGGTACAATAAAATCAAACAAAACAGAACAGAATAAAACTAATCAAAACAAACCCATGAAAGCTATATAGGACTTCAAAACAAGACAGTTGGAATACAGCAGTGGCTACCATAATGCATCATGTTATCTTCAGCATAGCTGTTTATATCATCAGACATAATAAAATCAAACAAAACAAAATAGAATAGCCAATCAAAACAAAACAATGAACATGATACAAGACTTCTAAACAAGATTAAAGGAAATCAATGATAGCTACCATAATGCCTCTTGTTATCTTCAAAATAACTGCCCATACCATCAGGTATAATAAAATCAAATAAAACAGAATAAAAACAATCAAAACAAAACAAGGAAAGCAATACAGGACTTCAAAACAAGACAATAAGAATACAATAGTGGCTACCCTAATATCTCTTATTATCTTCAAAGTAGCTGCTTATACCATCACACATAACAAAATCAAACAAAGCAAAATAGAATAAAATCAATCAAAAGGAAACAAGTAAAGCAATAAGGGCTTTGGAACAACATAATAGGAAATCAATAATGGCTGCTATAATCCATTTTTTTTGAAATAGCTGTCCATGCCATCAAATATAATAAAATCAAACATAGCAAAACAGAATAAAACCAAGCTAAACAGAACAATGAAAACAATACAGTGTTTCAAAACAGGATAATAAATTCACAATGGCCACTGCCTTCCCGCTGTACACATCTCCTCCCCTTTCACCTTCACAACATCTATTGTGCAATTTGGATCCCACTAATTTCTCCAGTGTTTTATATTAGGGAGACAATAGAATATTTGCCCATGTAACTCTGAAATCTTTCACCCATGAGCATGCTCTCAAGTTGTATCCATTTATGTACGAGAACCTCGAGGTTATCTTTCTTTATAGCTGAGTAGCTTTCCATTGTATAAAAATGCCATATTTTTCTTATCCATTCTACAGCTGATGGACAAGCTACCCCAACTTTTTTTTCTGGTTCCCTGTCACATCGAGCATTGTTTTCTCTCCTTGACTTTTAGTCTATGAATTTCCTTTTGAGTTAAATGTGTTTCTTGGATAAAGCATATTGATGGATCTTATCTCCTGATCCACTCTGCCTGTGTTTCTTTTTATTGGTGAATTGAGGCCATCTACATTAATGGTTATGGCCAACATACACTAGCTTGTCTCTGCCTTGCTATTTTCCTGCTGTTGGCTGTCTACTTTTCCCCTCCATTCTACTGTCTGCCCTGCTCGGTGATCCCCCTCTGCTGATGTTCCTGGAACTATGATCTGTTTTTATCTCTCTCTAAAATGTCCTTCAGTATTCTTTATAGAATTTCTTTGGCAGTCATGAATTCCTTCAATTGTTCTTTGTCTTGAGAGTATCTTGTTTCTCCATTAATTTTGAAAGCTAGTTTTGCAGGGTACATCAATCTGGGTTGGAAGTTGTTTTCTTTCAGGACTTGAAATATTTCACTCCAAGCTCTTTTTGACTTGATGGTTTGTTTTGAGAAGTCTGTCGTGACCCTGATGGATTTTCCTTTGCAGGTGATCTGTTTCTTTTCTCTAACAGTTTTTAATATTCTGTTCTTATGTTGAATTTCTGAAATCTTGATTATTATATGTCTGGGTGTAGATTTATTTTGGTTGTGTCTAGTTGGAGTTCTATATGCCTCATTTATCTGAAAATCACATCCTTTTTCCATGTTTGGGAAATTTTCTGCTATTACTTCTATAAATAGAATTTTAATGTCATTTGTGTTGATTCCTGCTTCTTCACTGATATCTATCGCTCTTAAATTATTTTGCTTTGCACCATCTTGCAGTCATTGAATTGTTATTTCCTGGTTCCTCATTATGTTTAAGAGGTCTTTCCTTTCATGATCACAAGCTACACACCTGTCTTCAAGGTCTGAAAGTCTATCTTCAGTTCCTTTCAAGTGATTTTGCCAGCTTTCAATGGAGTTTTTAATTTTCTGGCTATCTCTTTGAATGTGTTTCATACCTTCTAAATCTCTCTTATATTGTTCATTCATTATTTCCCTCATTTTCCTATGCTCCTCTATTTTTTTATCTATGTTTTCTTTAGAGACACTTAGCAATTCTTTTATTATGTTTTTCATTTCTTCTTTTACCTGAGATAGTATTTCTGTTCTAATTTCTTTTATAGCCTCATGGAGTTGTCTCTTTACTTCAGTTGCCATCACTGCAGAAACTTAGGTATGTGACTCCCGATCTCTTCCATGTTTTCATCTCCTGGACTTGCTGCCTTTAGCTTCTTCATCTTGACATTTTCCTAGGTTCTTCCAAACAAGCAGGTAGTGGGGTCCCAGGCACTTCCCATGTTGGCTACAATTTCTCAGGAGTGTCACTGCTTGGTTCTCCGAGCCAGTGCTGGTCATGGTTATCCAATGGTGGCCACTGGATGATCTGGTGCAGGGTCAGCTTCTGTTTTTCCCAGCCCTTACTGGTTACCTGGAGTGGAAGCATCCCGAGGTCTGCTGGAGTGTTTGCGTGAGCAGGGCCTGCCATTGCCTTCGCACTGAGTTGGCTACTGGTGAGCAGTGTCTCCCTAATGATTCTTTAATATTGTACCTGTTTGTATTTAGCTTGATTCTCAGTTCATACATATATATATTTCATTAAGCTTTATACATAATGAATATATATATTTCATTAAGCTTTGAAAGTATTTTTTAAATATTTAAAAATGAATAAAATATGATTACCTTTATTCTCTGATTAAAAATAAATATCTTGTTTTTGAGCCCATTTAATATTTAAAGCAATTTAAGCAGCAGGCAAAATAAATGCAATGATCATTAAACATTATTGTGCTTATATTAAATCTATCAAAAGTCTTTGACTGCATATGTTTAATATTTATCATAGTTGTGTCTATACCTAGTCACTATATTTTGGCAGGATGATAACAATACTTAGATTTCATTTTTTGGCTACAAAGCAGTTGTGTTTTAATACATTTTATGAGTTTCAATATATTTTTTTGGACCAAAAAGTAAAATACATTTTGTCTCTGGCCTGAACAAGTGACAACATCTGAATTTTCAATAGATATTTTTTTCAAAGCCTAGCACTTGGTTACTTCTTTGACACTACATCAAATCTTTGTTTTTCATTAGATTTGGTTTTCCTGTTCAATATTATACTGACAAGATTTTTTATTTTTAATTAAGAATTACATGTGTTTTTGTAACTTGGTTTCTTCCTTTTAAATTGTACATAATGAAAGATTTGATTGTCTAGTTCTATATATCCTGCCAAATTATTACTGTACAACATTGTTCTGTTCTCTTATTATTAAAGTATTAGTTAAGAATACATTATTAATGTCACATTATAAATAGTCCTCATCCACAGAATTGGTGTCTTAGGAGATGAGGGAATGATTCTGAAAATATAACCCATATCTTTAAAACATTTGCCCTATTTGCAATTTTGATTTAATATTGAATTCTTTTTAGCTATGATGAAAGACTATTGATGATCTGTAGTCCTATTCTTGTAGAATTCTTTGCCTCACATTATTTATCATGTCCACTGTTTTCTGCTCGCACAATAAAAAAGTGCACAATACACAACTTGTAAAAAGGCATAAACTCAATAAAAGCAAAATGTATATATGTATTGATGTTGTTTAATGTTATTAACACTAACACTGATGTTATATAATTATTATTGATTAATAATAATACATATCAGGAAAGGTCGTATGTTAAAATAACCAAAATCTAAAGCATAGTCTTTAATATATAATCATCCTTTGCATAGATAAAATGTTTTCTACAATATATTAATCAAGAATAACATTTTATGAACTCAATTTTTATCCATTATTCAAAATATTAATTAAAGTGATTGGGGTTTTTTTCATGTGGAACATCTTTCATCTTTTTTCTTTTGTAGTGTATGTTTACAGTACAAAACAGTGATACTTATTTTAGGGAACTGGTGTGTGAACATAGGATATTTTGATTGTTATCCTCTCCCATACCTTCTCCTCTCTCAATTATCTTTTCCCATCTCTATTAGTCTGCCTTCTTGTTTCCCACTATCTCTCCTTTATTTTATTCATTAATTTATTTATATGTTAGGTTTCTCATATAAAAGAAACTATACAATATTTAACATGGCTTAAATTGAGAGGAAGTATTTTCAGTGCAACTGATAGAGGATTAATTATGAAGAATATACATTTTTAAAACTCCTGCATTTCCTTAAGAAAAAATTAACAATTTGAAATAAAAATGTATAAAAAATGTAAGCAAGCATTCTTTATGCTTGTAATGTAAGATCACAATGTAAGATCACAAAGACAAGTTCCATATTAACAATAATTGCAAAACAAAAACATTCAACTTTTTTAGAAAACAGAAATTAAAAACTATTAAGATTCAGGTTGGAAAATTTAAAGAAGTTTCGTAATCCCAAGTGTAAACAGAGAAGTGCAGAAATCAAATTTTCTGTGCTGTGCACAGGTGAGAGGGAAATGTGAGCTGAGCTACTACTTTTAAAGAACAATCCAGGATCAGAGTGCTCAGTAGATAGAACAGAGTCACTATTTTTCACACTTTTCATCTGTATGTGTGTATACATGTGTAGTTATTCCTCCACAGTTTGCGATGGAGCTATAGCCTAATAAGCCCATCATAAGTAGAAAAAATCTTAAATCAAAATGCATTTAATACACTTGATGTACCACACATCACAACTCAAAACCAAAAAGCACTGCACCATATAGCATTGCTGGTCTTCTGTGGGACCCTGCATGTGGCAGCAAGATAAACAGAGGACACAAGTAAGATTGTATATGATCATTTCCCAAGTAGGTATTACATTCTATGAATGAGAATGCCCCCTTAAGGATTCCATCTCCTAGTACTATGACAATAGGTAAAATAAATATAGTTGTATTCCTCTATTACTGCTTTGTCTCTGCTGAACAGTATGATTTTGGAAAACAATCTGAGAAGACTGGAATCTGAGAGAATACTAGCATACCCTGCCACCCCAGGTCCAGAAAACATAGAATCTATACAAAGAAAGCTGTGTGGCGTGTGATTTGATTCCCTCTGTTATAGGCACGAAGCATTCGTGGAGCTTGGACTCCCAAAGTTATGCATCTTGATATCAGACTCCCTACAAAGCTTCCTAGGACAAAACTAAACTGGAAATAATGGATGAGGGATGATTCTGGGAGAGACCACTTCACACAGCCAGGATCAGTGTCCTCCTTCTTCCTTCAAGCAACTGTAGTTGTTTGACGGCTTTTTCTCAGAAACTAATTGGACCTCTCTCTATGCCTTCCTACCAGGAAGCTGCTGTGGCTTTAAATAATCAATTTTTCTCAAGTTATTTCAAAGATCCCTCACAAATCCTTTCAGAGATGGTTTTTTTTCAGTGATTCAAAATTACTTGCTGACTTCTCAATGAAAAGAAGGAGGATTGGGTGTGTGTTTGTGTTTGCACAAAATGACACACAAGGCCCAGGCCAGATGTGGAGTAAAAAATCCTCCAAAATAATGCCCACTCAACTCTATGCCTTCCCCCTTTGTTGCTCACTATGCAGCTGCCTGAATCTCTCCTAAAATTTTATTTCACAAATTCCATTCACCAAATTTTGCTCCTCTTTCTGGTAACTTATTGTACATTCCATACTGTGGTATGAACTCTACAGGATTTCTGTAATCCTCCCCTTCAATTCTGTACTCCACTGTAGGTATCCCACCCCAGTTATTCTTTATCTGTCCACTACAGGAAACAATAGTTAATCCAATGACAGACTGCTGCTTTTATACCACATTTTATTATTCAAGTAAGACTTTGTCTTGAGAGTTTTATTTTTAAAAATAAAAGGAAACTAAAGAAGTGGTTTGACACACATTTAAACATTAAATAATTAATGATACAAAAGTTCTTATAAATTTTTAAGGTTGTCGTTGATCCTAGAATTTAAGTGGTATCTTTTTAAAGTTATTCAATATGCGTCCTACTTAACTATCTTTTAGAAATGCTTGTTGTAGAACTATTTCTTCACCTTCAGAAATATTAGTTTAGGACTTTCCAAAAGAATAGGTAAATTTCTTTACAAGCTTCAAGCCACTATAGATTCTATTTTCTTTTGTGTATTCTGGTATTTTGGTTCCAATAATATCAGCACATTTTATTGTGTCTTTTCAATTTTTTTTCTTTTTTTGCTATTGAAATCACTTTTTTATTTAAACTTCTCTTGTTCTCTACACATGAATAAAACAAGTGGAGAATCAGCTTCTGACAAACTCCTGTGAAAAATAATGTGACAAAGCAATACAAAAAGCAGTCCGGATGAAGAAAAAAATTAATAACTATTAACATGACCCTGACAAGAAAACGTTTTCATTTTACATTTTCTCCTTTCTTTCTTTCTTTCTTTCTTCTTTCTTTCTTTCTTCTTTCTTTCTTTCTTTCTTTCTTTCTTTCTTTCTTTCTTTCTTTCTTTCTCTCTTTCTTTTTCCTTTTTCCTTTTAGGTTATAAACACAATGACTAAATATGCCAAGCAGGATGTAATGTTAATAACATTTACATATGCCTGACTCACAATAAACACTTATGGTTGACTTCATTTAAAACTAAACCCTTTACAGAAGGCATTTAATATTTGGTGTGTGGTGCTTAGGATACACTCCATTTGTCACATTCTGATGTCTCAGAGGGCCCAGGGAGGGCATTCTAATTAACACTGAGTGAGCTGCAGTAGCATATAACTATTTTGACTTTTATCTTTTTTTCCTTTTAGCAACTAAATCAAAAGCATAAAGCCTGAGTTTTAAAAACACAGATAGAGTTTTTTGGTTTTTTTTTTTTTTGCACTGTATGAAAACTCTATCAACAGTATCACAAAAGACTGTTACTGTGAATAATTTGTGGGCTTCTTACACTTTGTGTCCTGCTGTACCCTTTAATGACAGCTGTCAGGACACTTTGGGACCTAAGCGGGTACATTTGAGGAAATGTTTATAGTTTCTATGACTCTGATGTGATTCCAGAGAAAACGTACACTTAGCTTCACTAATTACTGATGCAAGCACACAGGCAACTTTTGAAAATGTTCCTGAAGAAACAGGAGAATACCAACTTCAGTAAGAAAAAAAAAAAAAGAGAGAAAGAAAGAAAGAAATATTAAGCTACTATAGAAAGGATTTATGGTAGTGCAAAGGAATGACCCCTCTACGTGAGATTTGCTTAACGTTCCTGAGGGTTTTTTGTGAAAAGTAAATGAAAGAGGGTCAAATAAATGAATGATGTAAAAGTCCAACAGCGCTGTCTGACCTTTACATCACTCTTACGGAACTCTGAGCAGGTTAATGCAGTGAGAATCTGAGCATTCATCAGAATGAAAGAAATTGTTCTCCATTCCAGCTGTGCTTACTATCCGATATGAGCTTATCAGATTCATTTATAGTACTTTTTTGTACCATAGCAGCAATCTCTGCTCTGATGATTCTGCTGTATCTTCTCTTCCATGAAAGTGAAGAGTGAAAAAATACTTTTCCAGAAAGCTTACTCTGAAGTTTCTCTGTGTCATTCACAATTCTTGTAACACAGTTTGAACTATAAGTATGGGTCTTATTTATTATTTTATGCCATAGTTGCTTTTCTGTAAGATGAATGAATGTTACACATTCAGAAACTTTCTTTTTTCCACAAAAAATATCTTATAAACAAGATCAGATACATTTTTCTTTTCTTGTTGGAGGAAGTAGGTAAAGGATACTATTCAGAGCTACTTTGAATAGCTCACTTTTTTGTTTGAATTATATTTTCCTGAAATATTTAAGCAGTTCATATCCTGATTTGAATACTTTAATGAATGAATGCTATGAGAAAAAGTTCTAGAATAGGTGGGACATAATGTTTTGGCTATACTATAAAGAAGGAGATTTGGTATTAAATACATGATCAATTTAAAAATAGTAATATAGGACTAGTAGATGAAAATCACATTTATTTCTTTTTCCTTTAAAGTCATTCTTTTTCCTTTAAAGTCATTCAAGGAATAGGAGCTAGTTACATAGATCATGAATCTAGCATCCTGTTAATGAAAGAGTGAACAAAATGAACTGGTGAGCTTTTAACGTCTGAAAATCTGAATTTTATTATCCATTTTCCAGTTTGGTTTGATTGCTAGGAGTGTTATAAATATTTTCCTGTCTCCTTTCATTTCTTCCAATTGCCTTGTGTGAAAGTACCCCTTTGTTATTTTATCTAACTGATCCTTTATCTTAGATTTCTCTTAGAAATGGGTGAGTGGCAGTTGCATAGCTCGAAGGCATGTTCTGTCTAATTCACTTTTCTCTAGATCCAAATCAGTGTTTTCCTTGAACTCTTGACTGAATGGTCTGAACATCTGTGTTCTCATGGCTTCCACATAAGTGCTCAAAAATTTTTTGCTGTGCTAAAAGTATTTTATCATTTTTAGCTTTATTTATTTGATTAGGTATGTAGAACACAAAGTAGTTCTAGGAAATAATAATTATTTTCTCTTTTAACATTCATGCTATAGAGTGACTTTTAAACATTATTTGTGTTATGTTGTGTGGTGGATTGGTAACTGGTGGTCCACTGGTGGTCCACCTGAGGATTGTTGGCAAAATAAAAAATGAGAACTGGAGAGGAAGAGCAGAAGCTGTTGGTTCTTCGGGGCTGTTGGTTCTCCTGGGGGAGCTTGTCATGCTGGTTTCCCTGAAATGAATTTGGCTGTTATCAATGGAGGAGCTCTGGACCTTGTTGTCGCTGAGAATGGCTGTAGTTCATTTTGAGGGGGCTCTGGTCTTTACTGATTCCTGGCTCTGGAGCAGAAGGTGGTGTGCTGTTCAATTTCCAGCAGAACTTTGTCACACCAGCTTCCTGATAGGTACTCGGCTGTTCTCATGGTCCGAGGAGCTTGGGACCTTGCTGTCGCTGGAGGATGACTGTGGTACTTTTCGGGGAAGCCCTGGTCCTTATTTTCAGTGTTGCCTCTTGGCTCCAGTGCAGATCCCTTGGTGTGCTGGCACAGATCCTTCATCCCGCTGGCACAGACTTTCTAGCTTCCACTGCTGACCTTTGGGCCTTTCTAGCACAGATCCATGAAACAGACTTGCATGAGACATTGTGGTAGACTCAAGGCCTCCAGCTGGACTCAAGGTGGGCATTGTCATGGGATCCAGGTCCCCAGCTGGATTCCTTGGGTCTTAATGTGTGTACAGATTTCCTGTACTTCTTGCATTTAACTCTTTAGGTGACTATCATAAAGTAATACTGTAAATTATTTGTCCTATATTGGCCTGTTCTCCTTGCAATCCCTGACTACAACAAATCATTTTTATCATTTTTCTAATTTTTTTAAAAAAATAAACAGAAATTTCTATTCTCATAGATATAAAAGAAGCAGTCACGAATTTCAATGTTTCTGATACAATTTTAACATATTTCTGAATA
>RJWT010002365.1:0-41282 GCA_004365215.1 Cuniculus paca | reverse complement strand
TTTTATTACGTCAGATGGTACAGGCAACTATTTTGAAGATAACAAGAGGCATTATGGTAGCCATTGTTGATTTCCTATTACTTTGTTTTCCTATTACCATAGTTTTTATTGACTATTCTGTTTTATTTTGTTTGGTTTTATTCTCTTTAAAATAAAAATTAAAAAAAAGTTGTATCTTTTACTTCAGGTCAAGGTAGATGCAAGTTTCCTTGTTTGTTTAATTCCATGATTCAGTGTTACTAGAGTAGAACCAGAAAACTTACTATGTCAGTTAATCGTAAGAAGGCAGTTGACACACTTTTGCTAGCCAGAATCTAAGAGTAACACATAAAATGCTAAGAAGTTCTCATTTGCTTAATAAAATTTTCTTTGTATTATAATTATTTCAATCTGAAATCATATTGCTTTCTTTAATAGTTTGCATAGAAATTGTTCTTTGAACTCAGTGTATTAATTTTCAGTGTATCAAGAGCCCCTGATTAATTTGGAACAATGGCTAGAGCTGACGAGAGCTCTGGGACATCTTAATTTCATTTTATTTTTAAGGGCCTGTTATTTGGAACAGCATTCTTGATGGGCTGACAGTACTGCATTAGAGTTGTAGAAAAGTTTTTCCTTCCAGCCGAAGTAGAAGCTGATCGGATTGCTGGTAGTCACAAACCAAGAGTCTGGGTATCCTTCTGAAAATATCGTAACAAAGGCAAGAAGTGAAATCCCTCAGTGAATTGATCTGTGCTTATAGATCATTTTCGAAGCCCACGTCGGTTTCTTTGCATTGCTGAGGACAGCAGCAGTGGTGATCCTGGCGGGACAGTGCTTTCTGGCTGGTCAGGAGGCCTGTTGCTGCGTGTGCTTGTGGTCATTCTGCCTCCTGGCCTGTCTCGTGGGCACTGACTGCAGGGGCTAAACATCACCTTTTGCTTGCATTTTGCATTTCTTGATCTGTTGTTTTTCTGTCTTTCTGTTTTTAGTTTATGATGTTGTTCATTCCTTCCCTGAAATTATAGGCTGTTCACAAAAAACATGGTTTTCTGATAGCTCGCCAGACTAATGATAAAACATGAATTTTTTATAATTAACACTTAGCCCTAATTACAGGAAGGGTTCTGCTTTTGTGGATTGGGAACATGAACTGTAATTTCAGGATTAGTTTATTATGAAACTGGCATTCTTTATTCGTGAGAATAGTGGCATTCCTGAGTAGAAAACAGCATGATAAGTAGTTGGTTTTGCACCACTTGCCAAAAGCATGACACACATTATGGGGGTGGTTTTTATATAATTAAGAACTTTCCCCCCAATTCTTGTTAACTGGGGTTTATACACTTAAATCTTCTGCCGCCTAGAGGGTCTGTAGGTTTGTGGTGGTGTTTTTTCTTTTATTCCGCAGTTTGTTAAAAATCTGAGTGAATATACTTTTCTCCTGGGAGTCTCATTTTTAAACTGCTATAAAGGGAATTCTAGATGTGGAAACAGAAATAAGTTAAAAATAGACAACTAAAGACCTCAAGGCTACAACAGACTTGCTTTTATTTCTGTGGGGTGATTGTGAGTTTCTCTTGGCTTTGAATGTCAGGTTCATGCTGTACAAACAAAAACTCTCTGGGTTCATTTCTAGCCTTCTCTTTTAATGTGGTTGGGGAATGAGAAACTTTTTAATATTTGATACATGCTTTGACAGTTGTACTCTATCAAGTTTGAAAATTTTGTTCTGATAGGTTTTAGATCTAATTGAATTCTCTGTTTTGGGAGTAACCTTAAATGTTCTACATTTTACATTTGTGGTAAAATGTAGATAGCCTAAAAAGTTGCCATTTTAACTCTGTTTAGGTGTACAGTGGTGTTTGTATCATTCAGGCTGTTTTGTCACCATCACCCCACTTATAGAACTGTTTCATTCCAGACAGAAACTCCCCACTAATCAGTCCTTCCCATTCGCATTTCTGCTGGATCTTGGTAACCCGTCTTCTGTACTTTGTCTCTATAAATTTTTCTATGGCAGATATTTCATGTATGTGTGATCGTAAGTATTTTTATCTAGCTTTTTTCACTTAATTTTCTTTTCTTTTCTTTTTTTTTTAATTTTGAGGTATGGTCTCCTTGTGTTGACCTGGAACTTGGAATCCTCCTGCCTTAGCCTTCTGAGTAAATCCAATTACAGGCATTATACAAGGAAAGTGAATGTTCAGTCTAGCTGGGTTCTGGTTATTCAATTGGTGTTATAATTTCTTTGACAATTACAGAATGAGAGAGAGAAATATGAAGACAAAAAATGATTACTTCAGACTTGATTGTAGAAAAAATACAAGAGTGAAAAAAGATCAATTACTTACATGAGCAGTAAATGATCGTTTAATTTTATGTGAAACGTCGCTGTTGTTTTAGTTCCAGATGTAACTGCAGGAATTTCGTGAAAATAATGATTGGTAATTTGTAAGGAATATTTCAGTAAGAGACTGGCAGCGGTCGACTCTTCAGCCAGATACAAATGACTGAGTTTAGGCTCTCTTTATCTAATAAGTATTTAATTAATTTTCTGTCTCTCCAGACTGCGACAAAGATTAGAAAATTAGTAGACTATCAGATGTCAATTTCTTTATCTCGAAACACAGTTTTATTTTTTTTTTTACTTTTCCAAAGTAAGTTCAGGGCTTCCCTCCCCTTTGTTATAATAGAATATTTTTTCCTAATACTTCCACCATAGTCAAACACATTATTGGAGATTTAAGTAGAAATATATTGCAACAAAAATACCGAGTTACAAATTAAAAGCAAAAATCTCTAAGAAACTGCAATTTAACCTTTTGCAAGTTTATTTCAAATTAATTTATTCCACCACAAACTCCCTTGTTCTTGTTTATTTTTTGCCCATAAATGTCAATTCTTATGAAAGTAGATATTGGCCAAACATGTTTCATCTATATCTTGATGTATTTACTCTACCCCTGCATTATTTTAAAAACAGATCCTATCAGTGAATATTTTAATAGGGGTATGTGGAAGTGTGTGTGTGTGTGTGTGTGTGTGTGTGTGTAGCAGCAGACTGCTACTGTAGTATACTTTAGGATGAATCTATACTTTAGGATGAATAAAAACTTAAAAATTTTTGCTGAGGCCTAAATGCAATGATTCAGTACTAGGAAAAGAAAGATGTTTAAGTTGTGAAATCCTGAAGAGTTTGCTTCTAGTTTCAAAAAAGCAATAAGAACTCGTGAGCTAAGTAAGAGTAGTGAGTTGTTCTTACCTGGCATATTTGGCTCAAATATTCAAGAAGAGATGATACAGTATCCTCCTGGTCCTTTTATCTTTAAAAGAAAAAGAAAGGAACTAGATATCAGCAGTAAAAAGTTTAGACTATATAGGCTTGGGCTTGTTAGTACTTTTACACTACTATGAAAGTTTTCAGTTAGGCGTGAATCAGTGTGGTGGAGAACCATGTGCACCTTTATCATGTGAATTATAGACATCGTTTTTGGACAGTTGTGGTTTAAAATTTATTTTCATTTTTAAAATGTGTTATTGTAGAAAGTATATGCTGTATATGTACCAATTAAGGTTTTTCATTTAATTTGTCCTATGATTTTCCTCGAGCTACCAATGATGTTCAATTTCGAATCAGCCCCGTCTTCATACTGTCTGTGTCATCTGTTGATTTGTCTAACTGTCCGCTTTCCTTCCTGTTGCTGCCCCTCTTTGGGCTTCCGTCCTGTTTAAACTGGATGCTGCACTTCTCTGCTTGCACTAGAAGAGACTCCTGTGGAGATGTTTTCCATACTGCAGGCAAGAGTCTTCTGCATGGAATGCAAATTGAATTTTCTTACTCTGCTTTTCAAGCTTCTCTGCATTTCCCTGAAGCTCTGAGTATGGCCGTAGCACCTTTCCTGGCCCAGATGGTGTGCACATCTGCAGCTTGTCTGTCTGGCACCCTGCTGGAGTGGGGACAGGCACCTCCCCTCCCTCCCCTGTCCTGTTCATGTGGAGAGCGGTACTGTGTTCTGGGGATGTGGGTGGTCTTGCGTTCTATACAGTCCTGACTGACAGCTTTTCCATGGCCCCTCTGCAGTAGTTGGTGTCATATTTCTTCTGTTTCCACGGTGCTTGGTATGGTGTATGAGATAAAGTAGGGCACGGATTGACAGGTGTTAGATGAAGGAATGTGCGTTAGGTACCTGTTGATGTGATCCCAAGTCCTTTAAATTTCAGTAGCAGAGTAAGGAAGCAAGCATTTACTCTCTGGTCAAGTCAAGCCCGCAGGAGCGATACAGCTGAATGGTTCTGGCTCACAGTCCTGGAGATTGGAGTCAGGAAGTGCTGAGAGCCTGGCCGGAGTGGAAGGCCCCTTTCCAAGATGGCCCTAACTGGTGCAGAAAGCCTGCTTCCCACGCACATGGGCCCTCTGTAGGCCTGTGAGTATTCTCTGGATGTGGAAGTTGGCTTCCTTCAGAATGGATGCTTCAAGAGAGAGCGTGCAGGCCATGATGCCTTGCAGGGCCTGGTCACAGGGTCCCTTCTGTCACATCCTGTTCCTTAGAAGCGTGTCGTTACATGTATAGCCTGTGGTTAAGGTGCAGAGCTAGACTCAATCTTTGAAAGGAGGAGTATCAAAGAGATTGTGGATGTACTGTAGCGAACACAGAGAGGAAGAGTAATTTGTGTTTCTTCTCCCTTTGGATCTGACTAGAATTGATTATTTTTCTTATTAAATACATTCGTCCAAGTGGAAATACATGAAAAAAATTTTAAAATACATTATCCTTATATTAAAATATTTTTTATTGCAACAAAGAAGATTGCATATACATATAATAATTTAATTGAGCTGGTTATTATCCAGATGTTCATAATTTTATTGCAGCTCTTTCATTTAGATTCTAGAAATAAGGAAGTTACCCTTTATGTTCTGTATACACAAAACCATGTCTTTACAAAATGAAACCTTTCTGTCAGTTGTATTTGTACACTTTAAGAGAGAAATTTGTAGTCTTTTTTTTCAGTCATGATCTTTTAAACTTCTAGCTTAAGCATAATTGAAACTGTGCAAAAGTTATAGTCTTTGTAACCCAACATACCTGCCTTGTTCATTCAAGAAACATTTGCGTCCTTCAAATGTGCCAGACATTTCACTAGGTGCTAAGTGTGTGTCAGTGACAGAGCAGACATACTCCGTCTGTATGGAGTCCATGACTGTGGAGGTGCTGGCTACTAATAGGTCTGTACCGGTACTGGTAAGCACTGTCTATGAACGGAAGAAGATGAGGGGCAGGTGAGGTGCCTCTGCTGGTCCGGAAAGGCTTGTCAGAGAGGCACTGGAAGGCGAGAGCTGCAAGAGCCATCTGTGCCAGGGACCTCCTGGAGGACGGAAAGCCCTGCAGTGTGAGCAGTTGGTGCACGGGGTGTTGAAAGGATGCCTGGAGATGTCCAGGGGGAGAGTGGACTGAACCTTGAGAGGTAGAAAAGGGTCCAATTATTTGGAGCCTTAAGGGTCATGTTAAGGAGTATGGAATTTATCCAATACATTGAAAACTATCGAAAGGTTTTGAAGTGAAATATTGTCTTAATACTTTTCTCATTGCTGAGATAAAATACCAACACTTACAATTTAAAGGAGGAAAGAGGTTTATTTAGCTTATGGTTCATAGAGGTTTCTGTCCATAGTTGACTGATTCCAAGGCTGGATGGCGTGGCAGAGGGGCATCACAGAGGAGAAACAGTTCATGGCAGGCAGAGAAAGCCAAACAACAAGGAACCTTAAAAGTCGCTTTCTGCCCCTCTTATGTTATCCAGGCTACCTGGGGCAAGTGGCACTCACAGCCTTAATCCCAGCGTCCTCGATCCTAGCACTGCGTTATGAATCCATTCCAGCACCACACTCTCTAGATGCAGTCACCTCTGGAAAAGCCCCACCTATGACCGCATGAGCCTTTGGGGGGACATCTAGACATAGCCATAACATGTATTATGGTTTCTGTTAACTAGAGGGAGAAAGGCGCTTTGGCTGCACAAGAGAAGACTAGGAAGGGAGAGAAAGTGGGGAAATTATCCAGAGATGTTAAAGTAGTCCGATTGGAAGGTGGTTATGGCAGCTTGATTTCAAGATACTGGAGAGAAAGGATGGTTTGAAGTCTGTAGATCCGGTGAGATCTACACACAGCAGGGAAGGAGGAAGACAGCAAGGGCAGTGGCCGGACGATGGACCAGCGTGGCTGAGTGAATGGAATACTCTTGGAGAACGGAGAGAATGAGAGAGGACACAGAGCATCTTGAGTACGCTGGTTTTTGCGATGTCTGTGTCCTGCAGTGGCGACGATCATGTAGTCCTGCAGTTCAGAGGCTTGGGGGAGAGACAGACAGCGGCCGGCTTCACAGTGGCGCCATGTAGCAGAGCCTTGTAAGCCTGAGAACAGCCCGGGAACTCTGATTTTGAGAATTTGCATGTATGGACCACGTTCTTGCTTACTGTGTAAAAAACATGACAAACTACAGTATAGAAAGCTTGGTTTTATTTACATGAGCATGTGTGTTAAAACTTGTATACCTTGTTTTTCTTGTTTTTAAAATATGGACAGCAGTGTATACCCAAGAAAGAGATTTAAATCTCTACTCAACTGGTCATTTGTTGAACAAATGAATAATTAGTTGCGTGACTGGAATTTTAGCTGAGTTTTAGCTTCTTTAGCAGAGTTCTTTTGGAGATCAGATGAATGAATTTATTTAAAGTGCCTAGGCCACTATTTGTACCTACCATACACTCAGTATTCTTGTTCTTCTTTTGCTTTTGGTTTTGTTTACCTGCATGTCCATGAGCAGTAAAGCCATAATGAAACAAAGAGGTCATGTTTAATGCTCATATCCTCCTATTCTTTTGTGGCTTTAGATTGGTAGATACAGATTATAGAAATATATATGTATAGTGTAGTTTTTTAAATATCTGAAGACTATCCTACATGTTCATATATTATTTCTATCCTGTTTTTTTCAATCATCCTGCTGCCTTAAAAGAAGGTTGTTTCTTAAATAATGAAACTCTTAAGATAAAGGATTAAATTGAAATATTTTTGCAGTCTAGTGAGTAGGAGAATGTATTAAAATAGTGTAAGAATTATTTTTACTCTCACGTATTAAAGCTTTATAATTATTAATGTAGAATTCTCAGTTGCATATTATATTGTTCACTGTCAGATATAACATCGGTCAATCTAATACTCTGTAGACAAAACTAAAAGATTCAGTTTGAATCTACATCTGAGGGATGCTCTTAATTTTTCCTTTTTTCCTTCTCTCCCTCCTCACCCCTTTCCTCTTTTCTTCTTGTCCTCCTAAATAAAAGCACTGATTTAAGTGCTTCATATATGGTGTGCTGTGGAAAATGTTCTAGGTTTTTATGTTTCAATAACGAATCCCTGGAGGTTTCCGTTACTTCCAGATATGCAACTGTGTGTTTACTAATACCAAAGTGAAAATATATTACGTGTATTATATTAGTTTTCTGTTTCATACCATGTAAATATCTCAGCCTTACAAATGTATATGTGAGGTGTCAAAAATAGATGAAAAGTTGGAAAGAGACAACAAAGGCGCTGTTTGCCTGTGATGTCATTGCACCCACCGTGGCCTCCACGGCAGAGTGAGCTCACGGCACACGGCGTGCCTGGTGCCCAGCGCAGCCCTCCATGTGTTTCTCTCAGTGTAAGCAGAGTGCTGCAGTGGGTACCCCTCCCCTGCCCGGGGGTGGAGTGGGGAATCTTGTCTGGTGGATGTGTCACAACCCCACGGTGAGGGTGCGTGTGGAATCTTGTTTCCTTGGTCATGCAAATTAAAAATGAAACAGTGAGGATTGACTGGCGAAGCTCTCATTGAGGTGGGAGTGAAAACGGAGGGGATGCAGTTTGAGAAGGCAATAGCTGAGGGGACACAGGGGAGACGGGATGCTGCTGTCAGCTTTTATGGGGGTCTCTGGGATGGCAGGGGCTGGCAGGGTCCCTCTGGGCTATTAGTTTGACCTCTCATTTCAGGGAATTTCCTGCTAGGGTAAAATCAGCCTATGGCACAGTGCCCCTTGGCACACCCCTCTGATTACAGCCACCTCTTCCTTGGGGTGGGAGCAGGGGCAGGTATGTCCACGGGTTGCTACCCAGAGAGGAAGAGGTGTTTGCACATTAGGTGACGGCAGGCCTTGGTGAAGGCCGGACTGTCCATGTGTTGTTCCACGAGGGTAGCTGATCATTTACCGATTACCTGTGAGTTTATAGCCCCATGGAAAGATGTGCCATATGCTCAATTCTAGAATACACTTTTTTTTTTGGTACCAGCAATCGAACTCAGGACTTTGCACTTGCCAGGCAGACACTGTGCTGCTGAGCTATATAAAAAAATATATTTTAAGAATTTTTGAAACTATAATGAATTTTTCGTGAGTATGATAAAATATTGTATCATTTTAAAATTGACATTTCCTAACTCATACATAAAATAATGAAGGTTTTTCTTTTTTTTTTTTTTTTTTTTGCTTTTTGCTTTGTGGTACCGGGGATTGAACCCAGGGCCCTCATCCTATGTCTCCTTTTGTATTTTGGTGTAGGTCTTGCTATGTCACTAATTTGCCCAGGCTGGGCTTGATCATTTCAGTCCTCCTGCCTCAGCCTCCCTAAATTCTGAGATTACAGGCTGGTGAAAACAATGAAGTCTCGCTGTTGGTGATACCCAAGGTTGATAAAGGTAGCCCTTAAGGTGCAAGTCTGTATCTACCAAATATATTTGACTTAATTTATGTTTATGTAAAATCAGGATAAGTGCCTCAAGATTATAACATGATGAATTTTTCCATTTGCTCCCCTCTTGCCCTTGTGAGGTGAGGCACGGAGGTGAGCACACTTCTCTGTAAAAGGCCAGTTGTGTCCATCTGGGCTGCTGTGCTGAAAATGCCAAGGCTGGCTGGCTTGTAGCTGTGTCTTGTCCTCCCACAGTTCCCGGTTCTGGAAGGTCAGGGAGTGAGGCGAGGGCTGACCCGGAGTCTGGCAGGGACTGCTTCCTGGGGACAGCTGTGCCATTGCTGTAACCTCGCATGGTGGCTGAGGTGAAGCTTTCTCGGGCTTCCTTCACAAGGGAACTAGCTCCATGCCCGAAGGCTATGCTGTCAGACTTGGTCACCCCCACAGCCCCAGGATGCCACTTGGGACGTTAGGATTTCTGCACAGACTCGGGACACATTCAGAGCATGGCACGGCCACATGGTCCACACAGCAGGCTTCAGGCCTCCCAAGCTCTGCCGGACCTGCTCAGCTCTCTTGCTGCGGCCCAAAAGCAGACACAAGTGAGCACAGCTGTGGTCCCATAGACTTTTATTACATGACAGGCAGTGGGCTGACCTTGGCTCATAAACTGTAGTTCATCCACCCAAGAAGGACACAGAGTGATCAAATCCGTGTGGAGCATTTATGTCTTACAGTAGTCATCTGTGAGCCTTTGCCTATATATTCTGTCCTTAAAGTTTCGTTTTGATCCTTTAGTAGCCTTTGTCTACAGCTGTGTCTTCCAGAGTGTTATTCTGTCTTCCAGAAGTTTAGGTGTCTCTGTTTTTATTTTCGATCTTTTATCCATTTTGATTTTGGTTTAGTGCATAGTGAGAGATGTGGAAGACCCAGTTTTATTTGTTTTCTTTTTTGAGACAGGGTCTATCGCTCTGTATGCTAGGCAGACCTTGAACTCACTGTGTGACCCAGACTGCCCTCAAACTCATGGTGACTCTCCTGCCTCAGCCTCCTAAGTGTTAGGATTACAGATATATGACTTATTTTTGAGTCTAAAAATGTAGAGAAAGTGATTTGTTACTCATTTTAAAATAATGCTGTTTGCTATTCTGCTATCAGTTAATCCCTGATTTGTTCTTCCTGCTTTTGGGAAGCTTTTCTTCTCTATTACATTTCCCGCATTTTTAATGCCTCTTAGTGTTCCTTCTCCTAGAAAATGCTGTATTCCACACAAATATTTTTAATCTTGTAAAATAGGTTAACAACTGATATATTAAAATCAGTGTTTAAAGTTGGCTGTGGGTGGTGTTTAGAGTTGTGACTCAGTGATAGAGTTCTTGCCTAGCCTGCATGCCTCGCACTCAGCAACCCCCCTCAGTATATAAACGCCATTATAGCATTATACAGCAATCTTGGCCCCAGCTTTTTAATCATACCATTAGATTTAGATTTTTTTTTTTTTTGAAACAAGGTCTTGCTATGTCTTCCAGGCTGGCCTTGAACTCACTGTGTGGCCCAGGTTGATCTCAAACTTGAGGTGGTGCTCCTGCCTCAGCCTCTCAAGTGGTGGGATTACAGGCATGTGCCACTATGCCCAGCTAATTTTTAATAGTAAGAAAAAAATGCCTCTCCCATATATATTTCTATGCTCACCCATATGTTCTCTGTAACTGTTAGATTGAACCTTAAAAATTATTGTTACTCTAACCTCTCTGAACCTAAAAGATGATAATTTCATTTGATTCCACCTAATAGAAAAAAGTCTTTTTTGTTCTTTGTGGTTTGGGTTGATTTTAGCAGTTTGTGACTTTACATCAGACAGTTTCATTTTTAAATCCTGAAAAAAACACATCGTCTGGGAACTTTGAAGACTCCATTGTTTAGTTAGCTGCTACCTGTTAAGCTCCTCAGACTTTGGTACCAAGTGAATGGCTTTTCATCGGTTCTCTCTAATCTCAACCATAAACCTGTCAAGGAGGAATTAATTGGCTGAGCTGGGATAGGAGCCTGTTTGATGACCTGCCTTGGAAATCACTCCAAACACTTCGTTAGAAGTGAATCCCCTTACCGAGGAACTGAAATAGGCTTTTCCTTTTGAAGGTCAGAGTGTAGATTAATTGCTGATATTTTAAAACCACCACCAAGTGCAAGGGACTTTTGGTTGTACTTTCTGTAATGAATGAAAAATTTGTTTTGTCCTTTTTAAAAGTTTATTTTTCCTTTGATCCAGATATAAATGATTTTCCAAAGATTAGTGGTCATTCCTGAGTTGTCATCCAGATTTTAACTGGAGTCATGGGTTATTTACACAGTAGAAGCAATTAGATTGAATGTTTTGGCTTTTACAGTGTTTAGTCGTCCTCTTGATTTTCATGTTTGATTGTTTTATACCTATCTTACTGAATTTGTAAAATCACATACTTATAAGTTGCTTTCATTGTTGATCCTGTGAAAGCAACCATTCTCTAGTTTTCCCTGACACTGCAATTAGGTTGTGTTTACCAGATTTATCTTTTTTATTAATTCCAGGTGACAGTTTACATACTGAGGGCAGGTAGTCCAATGGGTCGAGTTGCTGAAAGGAGGTTGTAGACCAGGTACAAAGCTCAAACCTGTAGTTAGGATCTGTGTGTATGAAAAGAGATGTCAGATTTTCTCAACAGCTAGGTAGGACTTGGAGCAGAAGTGTAGAGTGAGAAACCATGACCTGAGTCCCAGCTTTGTATCTGTGGCTTATCCAGAGAGTAGCATGCAGGTATTCGGAGATAACCTGAAGTGCACTATTTCTTCATGGAGTACGTTGTGTTTGAGATGAGGAAAATACTGCGTCCAGGACTTTATATTTGCCTTTAGATACTCATCTCTCAAACAACACAGAGAAATCCATGGAGAAATACTGGGATCGTTTATTGGTTAGTGCACTGTAAACCAGGGACAAAATTCAAGAATAGTGACCCAGACCACACCTGATCTGATCTGATCTGATCTGATCTGATCTGATCTGATCCAGTCTTCTTTGGCTCTCAGATCCTTTGCCCTGGGCTTTTAAAAATTGTCTCCTTGATTTGTCTTTGGTTTTAGAAACCCTCTGCTGTGGTTTGAATATGTCTCCTCCAGATTTCAGGTGTTGAAGCTGACAGTCATTGTGACAGTAGGTAGAGGTGGTTAGGCCATGTGGTCTCTCCCCAGTGGACAAAGGCACTGCCAGAGAAGCTGCACGTTGCGTTCTGTGTCTTGCCCTTCCATCTCCTACCATATGAGGACTCAGCTTTCTGATTGCTCTGAAGGTGCAGGAAGCACTGTCCTGGAAGCAGAGGACAGCCCTTGTCTGACCACTGCTTCCTGTTGGAGCTGCCCTGCTGTCTCACTAGGAGAGCAGCCAGAACATTTGTCTCAGATGCGGGACCCAAACCTTTCCAATGCGGAAGTCAGACCTGGAATGCGAATTCACAGTAGAGCAAACCTATCAGATCGTGTCTTTGTTTCCGGTAAGCTCTGGTGGAGCATAGGTGTTAAGATGTAGCCCCAAGTGCTTAGCATTCTTAGAAACTTGGAGGGCTGCTGCTTGTCTGTGGAATATCAAGTTTTGTTGTGATTCCATTCGACATAGAAGCAGGTTGGGTTAAAAGGAAGGCAAAACTCCCTGGATATATCAGTAGCTAATGAAGTTGGAGTTGATGAATAAAGTAAAGGAAGTAATCTGGCTGTGATTTTCTGTTTCTTTTGTAAAAAAGCAGTAAAATTGCAGGACCATGACATCAGAGAGGGAGGTGGAAAGAACATTTTGTACTAATTGTTGGCCTGCTTGTCTTGATGTGATGGTTGAAAGATTTTATGTCCGTGGGTAGAAAGTGCTGATGTTGATACAGTATGCTTTTATCATCTCTTAAGAGGCAACTATTTGGAAAACAAGGTCTTCCCTACTTTCTGTTGGCTTGGGCACAGGCAGCTGAAACATTGGTCTGACAATTGAATGTAATTTCCTTTGACTATCAAGCCAAAGTCAGATCATATATATGAACGAGTTTAGTATGAAGATTCACTACCCCCACATCAGCAATGTCCTGTATAACTTTCAGCAGCAATGGAAAGTGATCTGTACTGGTCCTGCCCATCGCAGTGGTCACCAGCCAGAGTTGAAATGTGCCTCATACAATTGAAGAAATAGATTTTTCATTTACTATGTTTAAATTAATTTCATTGTAAGTTTCAGTAGCTGCCTGTCTGCCGTATTGGACTGCCATATGTATTGGGTAATATAGACTCAAGCTCTGTGGTACCCTAGACATTAGAATTCCTTTAAAAGGTCTAGGTGTGCCACTCATTTGGAATTTAGTTTGTTCACCCAGCTTTGGATTTTTCTCTTTTGTGGTCCAACGTCATCGTTTCTTGCTGTTTAGTTAAATTTTATTACAGCTTGGGTCTTCTCTAACCATGTACCTTCTTTGCAGTTCAGGGAGATTTAAAGGAGTTTTAAGTTTTGACCCTGTTTGTCCCACAGTGCAATATCCAGAGTAGGCTTGTCGGAGCCATTAGGCTTCTGCAGGCGATGCCCGGGGAGTACCCGTGAGTGCCACGTTGTGGAGTCCCCAGCGTCACCTTGCATAGGACACTCATGGTTAGAGTCACCGTTACTCAAGTTTTAAATTGCAGTTCCCATACTTGAACATTATTTACTAACAGGATAAATAGGTTATGAGTGAGCTTCATAAAACACAGTCTTAAATTTCTGCAGCACTGGCTCTCCACCTCTTGTAACCCTGGTGCTCCAGCCCCAGGGGTTCTCACTGAAATGGAGAGGGATCTGATTTTAAGTTCCCTGGGTTACATCAGTATCCAACAGGGTTGTAGATCCCTTACATATGGGATAATTAGTGGACCAGGGCTATCTGTATGGAGCACCACATTCTGAATTAGGGGCCTAAAGTATCATATTTAGAAAAATATAAAATGTATCTTCTGAAATTACATTTTTAATAGGCTACTTAAAGGAGGATGTGTTCTGTGTATACCCCTGTGCTTGTATGCACTTAACATGTTTGCAGAGATACTCAGGAAATCAGTAACGGTGGCAGCACTGAGGAAGGAACTGGAGCTCTGGTGGAGTCTTTTGGTTTTCGTGTAGATTCTTGTACTTCTTTAAAGCCCCAGAGAAGAACTGGAGATGGAGCGCAGTGTGAGGCCCTGGGTTTAATTTTTTACACTGCTGGGAACAAAAGGAAGAAAATTTCTATCAACGTATTCATAAAATTTTCTCTTTAGAAAATAGAGCACTGGGTATGGTACTGAACGCCTATAATCCCGGCACTTGTAAGACTGAAGCAGAAAGATTGCTGAGAACTTGGGGTCAACCTGGATTTCGTTGAGAGGAGTTCAAGGCCAGCCTGAACAAAACACCAAAAAGAAAAAAAAAACAATGAAAATAGTCTCACAGTCCTTTAAGGCAAGGGTCTCTACTGACTTGATTTGGATGTGTTATTTAG
Source organism: Cuniculus paca (assembly GCA_004365215.1). NCBI lineage: Eukaryota > Metazoa > Chordata > Mammalia > Rodentia > Cuniculidae > Cuniculus > Cuniculus paca. Next base: position 27,052 of record RJWT010002365.1, on the reverse strand, counting down.
GTACATGCATCTGTTTTTTCTTCCTTGGACCCAAGACCTGGTTTTTGACTTTACTTTCCATTTTCTCATGACCTGTTTATTTCATCATGGCCAAATTTGTCTCTTTTGTCTTTTACCCTAATTCTTAGTAAACTCGATTTTCAGCTTAGTGGACTAACAGTCTTTGGTTACACAGGCTGGAATTCTGAACCCTTTCTGTCACTTCCTTTGATCCCAGAAGAGCAAGTTCCCAGGATGTCAGCCCTGTGTTGGTGGCACTGTGTTCTCTCATACCACTGTCCCTCGTCCCACCCTTGTTGCCTTGGCACTGAGACATCATTAAAATACACCCACCCCATGCTTCACACTAGGCTGAAAACATTTTCCCCACATCTTCCTCTCCTGCTTAGCTGGAGTTCGTTGTTAGCCTTGCTCTGCCTCTGTCTGCCATTTCTACATAGCCTCCTGTCTCCAGCCTTTCTCTGAGCTCACCATGGGTTCTAGCTCTGCAGGCTACTCAAGGACCCATGGCATGTTTTGTGTACACACAGCCCATTGGCATGAAGTCAGCTCCACATTGTCAGCTCCTGGAACTTCCGTCCCAAGACTTAGTTTGCGAGTCACTCTAGGTAACTGCCTCTTCTCTGTGTTTCCATAGCGTTTACTGATGCATTATTAGTCAGCGCAGCACTTGACACATTGTTTGGGGCATCTTTTAGCTTAACTGTGAGTCCCACAGGGTACAGTGTGATTTATTTTTTTCTATTGCTAGCATTGAAGAAAATAAAAGCTAACATGCACAAATTTTTATAATCTTGCTTTAGAATTATTTGAGCCCAGAGTTTTTGATAACTAGGCACTAAATTTTATATTTATAAAGGAGAAGTTTAAGTTACTTGTATAATCAAGACTAAGGAAAAAAAATCTCACCTTTTTAAAAGAACTGACATTTAAAAGAAACATTCAATGATTCATTACCTCTAGATTTTCATACAAATCATTTTTATGGTAAGTATAAGACAATTAAAATATTATTTAAAGGGCTGGGGATTTAGCTCAGTGGCCTAAGCGCCTGCCTGGCAAGCTCGAGGTCATGAGTTCAATCCCCGGTGCCACAAAAACAAAACAAAACAAAACAATATATATATATATATATGTATATAAAACTTAAAGCAGAAAACAACAGAAAGTTTTATGAAAATAACCAGAGCTTACATTCTTAAAAATAATGATGTATTTAACATGTATTTTATTGATGTTTAATGTTTTTTGCCTATTTTTTCTTCACTGCATTTTCATTTCAATATTGACATTATTTGTCTTTATTTCATAGCTTGGATATACAAATCATGGCAAAAATTTGCTTTCCAATTTTATATTCTTTATACATGTTGTACACTAATGTATGGTTAAAGTTGATTCCATGCTAGATTTTTAAAAAGCATAACTGTAACAAGTCCGTACAGCTCGGTTAGGGAGAATTTCCCAAATTTTCAAATAGAAAATCTAGAGATAGAAACAGAAACTATAGACTGAGAAGATGAAACTACCCATGTGTGGCTGTACCTACGCTAACGTAGTCTGTAATGGATAAGGAAAGGGATTCCGTTTGGAGAGGCTGAGAGAAAGGATTTGTATTGGACTCTTCTTCCTAATGCTAACTGAACAGAAACAAGAGAGTGAAGAAATGTGGGGAACATGTCTTTTGATGTTATTAAAATGAGAAGAAAATTGTAGTTCCAAGTTGTTGACTGCAAGAGCTGTCAAACAGTGTGGACTCTGGGGGTGAACTAGGATGTATGTGCGCACTGACAGATCATAAACAGCGCGGAACTCATTCATGCAAGGTGCCACTGGGCCTACCAGTGGCAGGCAAGGTGGGTGCAGGGAGAGACATTTATTTGCAGAAAGCAGTGGGAGGAAGCAACCATAGAGGAGGTAGTGCTCAGCACCATCATCTCCGCATTGGTGGATGTGAGGCAGCTCAAGAGAAGTAAACCCTGAATCCTAGTGCAGACAGCAGGCAGCTGGACGCTTCCCCCTTCTCTCCATAGTTCTTTAGCTGTGCCAAACACGAGCCTTTGATTTTGCTCATCCCTCAGCATGGACTTTTTCCCTAGACCAGCGGTGGGCTACAGTGGGCTGTTTGCATCAGTGAAAACTCTGAAAGGTTTGCCATCACTGCACTAGACTGTCTGAAGTGATGCTTAAGGGTTCTGTTATGGTGTGGACTCCTGAAAAGCATCACTTTACTCCGCAAACTGAAACAGCAGCCCTGGGACATCCTACTTACACAGTTTCCTTAGTTCTCCTTTACAGCTATCTTCCCGCCAGGGATGTGTGGATTTTCGTAGTCTTTCTTTCTCCTTCATTGGAATCTAAGTGAGCTTTTGTCCACATTGATAAAACTAAAACATTGCCTAGCACATAGTAGCCACTTAATTAATATTTGTTACATAACTTATTAGGCAGACAAGCAAACATACATACATGTTTTCCATCAAGTAGCCCAGGACTCCTGCCCTAGGTGAAAACTAGGAGTTCCAGAGAGAGAGCCTCACAAGACATTAACAGCCAACAGCCATAAGTGATCCTGATCATGATCCCCATTCATGTAAAAACAAAAATAACAACATTTGTGAGTCAATTAAACCTTTGGACACTGAGTATTTGGTGTTTAAAGATGATCACTAGTTTTTATATAAAACAGTATTCTTTTTAAAAAGTATCTTTTGGAGACTATACACACACGTACTTTGTGCCTGAAGTTTGATTCAAATATGTTAAATTTCCTGATTGCAAAAGAAGAGCTTTAAAAAAAAAATACTTTGGAAGATGGTGACCAGTGCTGTGTTTAGGTCCCATGGATACACGGAAGAGCACGATGTGTCATCCTTAGAACTGAAATGCTTACAGTAGCATGCTTTGTAACCCAACTCAGGTTAAAAAGAGTAGGTATCAACATAAAAATATTAAAGGTGACACTTAGCTATTCTGACTTACATTAGGAATGGTAAACAAAAAAATGCGTGAATGACCATGTTTCCAAATTACTTTAGACAGTTCCTGTGCCCAGTGTGCTTCTAACAAAGAGCAGTGCTGCTGCGGTTGACTGAATGGCCGGGGTGCTCGCCTCGGACTTTCTGATCTGCAGAGGGGAATGGTTGTGGTGCTCCACGATGAGGCTCCTGCTGAGATGCTCTGGTGCTGGCACAGACATTAAGAGACGAACTTGTGCTCTGCTGAAAGCAAAAGAGGTGGAGGCTCCACAGACAAAGATCTGTCTTAGTTCTGTCTTATTGCTGGGACAAAGTACCTCACACCCACAAATTAAAGGAGTAGGGGGTTATGTCAGCTCCCAGTTTGTAGAGGTTTCAGTCCATAGTCTGGCTGGCTTCAAGGGAGAGTGGCATGGCAAAGGGGTCTAGCAGAAGAGAAGTAGTCCATGGTATGGCAGGCAGGAAGCAGTGAAAGTTCCTCCTCCCTACCCTTTTTGTCTCATCCAGGCTACAAGTCTATTGGTTTGTGCTATCCCCATCCAGGCTGGGCCTTCCCTCTTCAGTAAATTGTTCAGCCACTCCCAGAACTATACTAAACCTGTCAGTGGACTGATCCAGTCTCATACATCCACAATTCAGTCACTCTGAAAAGACTCACTTATGAGCTCACAAGCCTTTGAGGGGACATCTAGATATAAGGCATAACAGTATACGTAGGAGTTCACATGTTGTCTGTTCTCTTGATTTGTAATGTAGGGCAGGTTTCCTGGTCACTGAAAGGAGGTGGGCAGAATTTTCCTTTTCCCTTTATAACTTTATGTTTTTTATGGTTAAAACTAAATACATTCACATTATTAATCATAGGTTTTCTTATTTTTAGCAAGGTTTTCTGCGTTGAAAAGTCTTGAAGATAAGGTGATTCATGTGCCAAGCCCAAAATAAAACTCAACTATTTTTAAACTCTTAGCCTTAAACCTTCTGTTGTATTTCATTTTAAAGTCATGCCTTTAAAAACACTTAAAATTATTTTATAAGTAAATATTTATCGAGGGTAACTGAAAGATAATTGCCGAGATGAGGATTTTCTTTTTCTGGCGAAGCACTACGAATGGTCGGGGCTGGGTTGCGTGAACAGAACTGGCTCTGAACCCGGAAAGTACTGGGTACAGGGCCTGTGTGGCTTATAGAAGAAACAGATTTCAGGCTCCTGGTTCATGTTCTAAAAACATCTACCAGTGCCGCACACAGAGCTAGCTGTGAAGGGAGCTGTGTGGATCATGAATTTCAGGGGTGGCCAGCAGGGCATTGCAGGCAAAAATCTTGCTGGTCCCTGCTTCTGTGTGTCCCAAGAACTAGAGATAGTTGTTGCATTTTTAAATATTTGAAAAATAATTAAAAAGAGAAGAATGTGTTGTGTTACCTAAAATACAATTTGCGTCCCACTGTCTGTGCACAGAGGCCTCTGCACACAGCTGTCCTCACTCTGGTGCTTGCTGTGTGCAGCTTTTCCCACTCTGCAGTGGCAGTGTGAGTAGCCGCAACAGAAACGATGTGGCAGTGTTGGTTATCTGCCCCTTAACAGAAGAAGTGTGCCCACCCTTGCCCTAGGACACTTACTCTGTCCCTTCTAGAGGCTGCCTCTACTGCTGCCTGATCTGCAGCTGTGCTCCAAGTATGTGACGGCCCAAGACGTGTGGCCCACCTGCCATGGACGCTGGGACCTCTGCCAGAAGCTGCAGCTGAAAAATGGGTTTGTTGATGCTGGTGTGAGCTCAGCTTCCTTCTGCCTTTCAGAACTGAGGCCATGAGTTTGACTGGCTGAACCTAAGTTCCAGCCAGAACCTATTTGGATGGGAGTCTGTGACATTCCTGCTATTTTGCCTTTCAGCCTCTGTCACCGAGGCTTTGAGAGTCACATGTCTAGTATTCTGACAGTCCTTTGTTCAAGACACCACAGACATTATCGTAGTTCCCATCACTTACAGGTTAAGGCAAATGTGGCCTGCGGTAGCTTTGCTTTTGCCAAGGTCACACAGATAGCGGATGGATGAGCAATGTAAAACCCATTTCTGCCTGACCCGGCGCCCTTTCACTTCCACTTTCTACTCTTGCCTAGGCTACTGCTTCGCTAATGAATCCAGTCGCTTACCGAGACCGTTTCAACAGTCTGTCCAGTTTAGGCAACTTTGCTTGTAGAGAAGTTACAGCTTCTGTCTTCATTTCTTCTTTGCTAAAGAGGACTACTGTAATTTGTTTTTACCTCTGTTTGTATGCAGTAGTTAATAGAAAGAGATCTTTGAGTATGTAACATGTACAGTGTGTGACAGTATTTGCCAGGACAGAATACTATAGACATTTTAATATTGATGTTATACACATTTGTGTTTGATAAGGAACACATGGATAAGCTTCAAGTAAAATATTCACAGGAGGAAATAAAGATTTGCTTTTAGTAATCCGCCAGGGAACAGAGACACTGGCTTTAAAGTACCAGAGCATGCAAATCGGGACACAAGGGACACATTTCCTGTGGAGAATATTTTGGTGAACAAGTACTTTTAATTTAGATCTGTAGTGAAAATATCTCTTTGAAGTTAAATGTAAATATTTTCAAGGACAAGTGTTTGGGAAAAAAATAAAAACATAAAAATCAGGGTTTCAAAGGGAAAAAAAGAGAAGACATAATGAAATCAGTAAATAAAAAAGCTGATGAAGGGCTAGAGGGGTCCGAGGACAGTGGCGCACTGACAGTTTCTGACTCAGTTTGCCAGTTGTGTGACCCAGCCTAGTTTCAAGCTGTGAATATTCAGCACCTGGATTTTTGGAGCGTTTGGTTACCAGCTTCTGCAGCCTGGAGTGAGATGGTCTGAGCAGGATCGAGCAGCAAAAGAGAAATGGCACGAGACATCAAAAATATTTTATAGTTATATTTACAGTAAGTAGACAAGGAAAATAGTCCATGAGTTTCTCTGTTTTCAAAACCAAAGTAGTCATAGAAGAATAACAATACTAGGGTTTTTCACCTCGGTACTCTAGATTGAACCTGGAGCCTTTGCATGAGCTGAATCGCTAGCCTGTCTTTCTGTTTATCTGTCTATCTATCTGTCTATCATAATCTAGAGACAGGGTCTTGCTAAGTTGCTTGGCCTGGGCTGAGATTTGTAATCCTCTTGCCTCAGCCTCTCAGAACGCTGTGAATACAAGCTCGTGCCACCATACACAGCTTAATAGTTGATGTCCCTAAGATTATCATCTTTTTTTTATATTAATGAAAGAATTGCTTAGACCTTGTTAAATTACACAATACATTGTCATGTCTAATTGCTAGTAATATCTTTTTATTTGTAGTTTCCTTTGACAAATTCTTCCAGGAAATTATTTCCTTAATATCCTGAATATTCCATGTCTGGGATAGCAGCAAGGTGCTAAGGTTAGGGGAGGTATAAAACAGAGAACAGAAAACTCTGAGGAAAAGCAAGTGCGTCTGTAACATTTCCCTCCTGTGTCAGATGTGTCTGGAGATACCGTACTAGGAATTCTTGCCAAGATATTACTTAATATTCATATTTCTCGTTGCCAGTTTGGTTACACCCTTGGTGAAAGATACACAAAGTAAACATAGATTTTTTTTTTAAACTTCTTGGGGACAAAAATACTTGACAGTTTGTCCAGATATTTTAAGGAAGAACAAATAGTACTGTCTTTGCTAGGAAAAGCTACGAAAGAAAACAGCCATTGCTTTTATACATTTTTATTTTGTGAACACAAAGAGTTGGCTTCTGCTTAGTAAGAGAACTCGTAAGCAACATTAACAAAGAAGTCAAGTATTGGAGAGAAGATCTGTAGACGTACAGTGCTGGTTGTTGTATTTTTACGGTGGTTAGAGCTAGCAGTGCTTCTAGCCCTGAGGGGGACCCCCACCCCGCTTGCCCCAGGTTTCTGGGTACATCCTTTTTTGCATTAAAACTCTTCAAAGTTAATTTTAATGTCTTAATAGTATTCCTAATGTGTGCTGCAAAAATGGCTATTCACCTGTTTTTCTTAAAAATTACATTTTCCTTAAGTTAAAGATAGTTTTAGAAATACAATTGGCGTCCATCTTGCAGTCACTCTTACTTTACTTCATTATCTGAAGTTTTTGTCACTCAGAAACAGAAAACTGTACTTGAATTGTAAACTAGAAATGAGGCTTCTGCTGTAAGTTTTTTTGTTGTTATTGTTGTTGATAGTAACTTTGAATATTGTTTCATGCGTTATAAGACACTGTAGAGTTTATCTCTAGCTGTTGGAAATGGTAATGTACAAATGGGAATAGACACTTATCTATAATGTGGGTATGTTTTGTTTTGCCTATAATAGATGTTTGTAAACACAAACAAGGGACAATTGGTCTTTTTTTGTTTCTTTTTTTGCTCGCATAGGCTGTACTATTAAAATTGAGATTGTATAAACCTAGTCAAAAACTGCAAGGTAACATAATCCTGTAGATGTTAAAAAGTTATCACCCTAACAAAAAAACAAAAACAAAAACAAAAAAACACTGGATTTGGAGTTTTGTGTGTTAAATTCAAATTTTAGCTAGTGTTCGTTTATCGATCTTTTGAGCTACAGTTTCTTCATCTTTTCAGCCAGCGTTGTGCCATTTTCTAGTAGAAAGTAAATGAATAAATTCTATTGAAAACACCTAGCAGTGTAAGTGGCCCTGGATATGAAGTCAGTATTTCCTAGAGGAGAACTGATGCAGAGGCAGGAAGCAAGAGTTCCTTAGTGATTAACTCTAGCCCTGGCTACTAATTGCTGATAATGTCCCTTTAGACTCTTAAAATGATTCAAGGGCCGAGTAGCTGGTGTTTTCCACTTGGAGAGACTCCTGACAAACTGATGGGTGGAGAAATCTGTGTGTGTGTATAATTAATGCAGGCACAGAACAAACCTGCCAAGTCCAGGCTCAAGTGGTCTGAGAATAAGTGAGTGAAGTCCATGTTTTCTCCTTTGAAATCTTGTAAAAATGTCCTTCATCCTTCCTGACATATCTGGAGTCCTCCCTGGAGCTAGATGAAGTTTCCTGTAGTACCTCTCCCTGGCCTTCCTGTGACTCTGTTACACGCACAGCCTTTATTGTCTCCATTATCTTTGCAGCCACCAGACTGTTAAACACCATGAGGTCAGATTTCAGGTCATTTCTGGTAAACCCCACTGATGCTGGTGGTTGTTGACATTCAGCACTGGATCCCAAGGATCTTCCAAGCATGATGGCTAGCATTTTGTCAATGACTTGTGATTCAGGGCATTATGGTAGAATACCCATCACTCTGAACCACAGAAGGAGTGAGAAATTCTGCTCAAGTTGTATTAACTCCAAAATACTAGCAGGAGGTTGCTTTCTTTTTGCTGAAGACCAGTGTAGGTGACAAAACTGCGGAACACCTTGGTTTGCCCCAAGTGACATGTTTATTGTGAGAAACCATGGGTAGCCTTGTCTGATTGCAAGATCAGATTTTGTCATTAAAAGTTGCACAATTTGTTTTGATATTAAGAAAAAACTCAGTTTTATTTCCTCTCTTTAGTCTCTCATGCTGAGGGAAGTGGGCTGGGCTGGGCTGGCCTTCCCTCTGTGGGATCTTGGGGCAGCTGCTGGTCCCTGGAGAACTATTATATTTGCCTGTTGCCATTGCTGGCTGGGAGAATCATTCCCTTTTCCCAAGAGGACACAGAAGTCTACCTGGAATTTTTTCTGTTTGTGTCACCGTAACAGTTACAAACATTTAAAAAGAAGAAGAAGAAGAAAAAACATTTTTGGCTACATACTTCTTGTATAGATAATAATATGTTTTCTTACTACTTGCTGAGCAGAAAACTAATACTGATTTAAAAAACAATTAGTGTCAGAGTTTTACAAAGAATAAAAAGGCTGTTGAGAAACAGATGAAAATTGCTTTGTACAAAAACACCTACATGTCTCTGATTTAAATATGGTTGGGCTGGGGATGTAGCTCAGTGGCCTAAGTGCCTGCCTGGCAAGTGGAAGGTCGTAAGTTCAATCCCTGGTGCCACAAAAAATTAAAATAAAATAAAAAAGGTCCAGATGAAGCTGACTTAAGAAATGAACTCATTTGTACTTAAGCATTTAATTTTGGAAGTTGAATGTAAATATATTGTTACATAAAACTGATTTGGAATGAGTTAAACTAAATTCACAAGTATTTTAAAGTAATTGTTGCGTTTTAAAAACTATAAATTTAATGAAGGGCAGGTGTATATTCTACAGTAGTTAGGGTCTTCTTATTAGTATGTGTTCTTACAGAGTGTTTCGTGGCACACATTTTTACTTCCCTGACAGTGGCGTACGTTTGTTTCACCTACTCCTGAGTTCCTTTCAGCCCCCACAGTGTTGTTAAGATACAGCTCCAGTGGATGCCAAACGCAGAGTTAGAAGGGACTGATGCTCTCGCCCGTGCATTCTCTCAGTGAGGGGCCCCTGGAAGGAGCTCACCTCCGAGTCAGCGCACAGTCAGCGCACACCGCAGCAGTGGAGTGAGCGCCCGCGCCGCTCCCGGCTGGGGAGAGCTGCCTTCCATGTAGACAGGCACAGAGCATGAATTCTGAGCTCTGTAGGAAGCGCCCTGAGACCCCCCCGCTGGTCTGTTTTCCCAACAGTCCCTACGCAGTTCCTGGCCACACGTGCTGGGAACACAGGGCCAATCTGAGAGGTGTCACGTAGCAGCCCCGTGTTTTGTGTGCATTCATTTTTGTGATTACCTTTTCAATGAAAGCACCCTTTGTTGTGTTTTGTCTTTTGCCTTTTTTTCATTGGAGTTGCAGTATTTTTCTTACGGGTTTGGGAATTCTTTATAAATTCTAAATTCTAACTGATGGTAGTTTTAGATGTTTCAAGTATCTCCCCCCATCGTAGTAGTCCCCCCCTCCAGAGTTTAGGACTTATAATTTGTGCTAAAATCACTGAAACAAAAGTCATAGAACATTTCTTCTTTCCTTTTCAACCCTCCCCCGCAACACACACGCACACACACACACAAACTATTTGTAGGAAAAAAAGTGGTTCGGTACTGGGCTGGAACAGGAGAACTTTAATCCTTGCTGAATAGGATTAGCTCTATCACTTGGCACTTTGAAAAGTTCACATGAATATCCTGTCAAAACCAGCGGGGCAGTGCCGCTTTCTGAGGTTAGAAAGTACTTGTCAACATTTTTTCTAAATCTCTAGAAAGGTTGATTTTTTACCACAGTGTCTCAAATTGGGGTGGTTGCAAGGCATGGAGAGGTGGAAGCCCCGGGAGCCAGCATTTTGTGAGTGGAATGGAGAGGGGTTCAGGAGAGGTGGGGAGAGGAGATAAATTCACCTGTGACTCAGTGGTCAGCACGTTGCAGCAGCTGTGTGTTCAGATTGCGAAGCCCCACGGAGGCCACGCTAGGTCTCCAGGCAGGGAGGAAACCTGGTTCCAGGCAGAGGGGACAGCTGGGAAGAACAAGGGTTAGGATTGCTCAGTGCGGTGAGGGGACCTCGAGAGGAGCTGGAAGCCTACATAGTGAGATCCTGTCTCAAAAAAACCAAAGGGAGGAAGGAAAAGAGGAGGGAGGAGGGGGTGAGGTTGAAAGCTCAGCAGGATATTTGCCTAGCAAGTGTGAGGCTCTCGGTTCAATTCCCAGTACTGAAAAAAAAAAAAGGAAGGAAGGAAGAAAAAGAACTCATACTAAATGTCCTTGTCATTACACCATACTTCTGTTGCTATCCTTTGTGATATCTCTTCACACGTGAGGTGTCACTAGGGTCATGCTGCAGTCTTGCATTTGCCGTTTTTCCTTCGTCCCCTTCAGTCCGAGCACACACCGCAGCTCAGGGCCAGGTCCCACCTTGCTGTGCCCCTGGGAGGCAGAGGTGTCTGCCTCCCCTCTGTGTTGTCCACGCCAGAGTCCCGACCGTGGGGTAGTCTGGCTTCTACCTTTTGTTGGCATCTGCTCCCAACCCAGCCTGCCTCTGCCTTCCCAGCAAGTAATATTCTTACGTCTTGTCCAGAGTTTATACCAGCTTTCCCTGGGTCAGGTTTTAAAATACGCTGTGGGAAACCACATGCCACTTATCAAGGATGGTCATACTTCCTTTTCAAGCAATAAATGGAATTTAGACATGCCGTACAGAATAAAGTTGTCTTTTAAACTTTTTTTGTTTTTTAAAAAAATAAATTATTTTAAAATCACCTTACGTTTGGCTTGCGCTGCCTCTCGTTTATTGATCTTCTAAATTTGCATTGAGTCTCTTTTATTCATTCATCAGTCCATTACTGCCTGTCTTATTTGCCAGGTATTATTGTTGGTATCAGAGAGTTCAGTGGCGCCTGATCTCTGCCCTCCATTCTTCACGTGGTATGGGAAAAAGTCAAAATAGCATTACCCGTTTTGATGAGTTACCCGATTAAGCTCTGCACTGGGTACCATGGCAACAGGGAAAGGGGTCCTCCTCGCAGGGGAAGTGGGGAATGCCCTGGTGAAGAGGGCTTGCCCTGGATTTGAGGCTGGGTGGTAATGCATGTGGGGCAGGACTAGGGCCAGGTAATCCCCCAGACATTCATTCCAGTTTTCATTCCATGAGGCGATAAACAGTTGGAGACCTCAGTTGGCTGTGAAGGAATTCATAGTTTAACGAGAGATGTTGATAACTAAATAGCTAGAAATTACCTAAAGGTAATTGGTAACTTTGCAGTTTAGAGCAAATGTTTAATATGGTCTGTCCGCCCGTAGATGTTTAAATTCTGTGAAGGTTTTCTATGGCATAAGACTTGGATACATGAATTGGGAGTTTTTTAAAAGTTCATGTTGTACTACTTTCATGAGGAATAGCGAAGCTGGCACACGTAGAAATTAGCCTATCTGGGCACGACATCCTGTCTTGCCAATTGCTAGGTAAGCAACTTTATGTTCATGATTAACTTCCATGTGTGTTCACCCATCTCTGCTACGACGGGATAGAGACCTAAACACGATTGAGTTTCCGCTACTGGAAGACTTGCAGATTATGGAAGTAAACCATTTATTGGTAAATGTACGTTAAGGAGAATAACAAAATAGCAATCCGTGCTAGGCTCAGTGCCTTCCATTCGGTAAATCGTCTTGTTCCCATAACCTGTGTCGTGCAGCAGGCCCGCGTGGCTGGGAGGCTGACACATGAAGAAGGCATCGTGGCATACGATTACGTGGTCACTGAGGGCTCGCCTAGGATTGGAGTGCAGTGCATTAACAATAAAGCTTCTGCAGCCACGATTGTGCTGTACGGTTCCTCTTGATCCATGTTCTGCCACTGACTGTAACTGAAGTACCCTGCTGGGGTGAAAGTGAGCAAACCCTGCCTTGAGATTTGCGAAACACTTCTCGGAGAAGGGGACCCCAGAACCGATGGTTTTTCCCTGCTAGGGGAGCAGAGGAGGGATCACCGTGGGCAGAAGGAACAGCACACGCAGCAGAGAACAGAGAGGACCTGGCCATCATATCCTAGGGTGCTCCCCCTGGCCGAACTGGGCGCAGAGTTTAGAGACTTGCAGGAGGCTGCTTCGTCTAGACACTGGCAACAGGGGACTTGCAAGGGTCAGAATCAGAAGTATCGCACTGCTGCTCTGTTTTCAGAAGATAACTGAGGGGCTGCCAGGAAGGGCGTGGAAGACAGGACATGGTCATGTGGTGTAGAGAGCTGGGTTAATTAAGCACCAGCTTTGGGGTTTGTTATCTTGGTTGTTCTTGTGTTTGTTTTTTATTTTAATTATCTTTTTGCAGTGATGGGGATCTCATCCCAGGCTCTGTGCACCTCAGCAAGTACTGTACCACCGAGCGACACCTCAAGCCTTCCTGTTTTTAATTTCAATGATTTCTGTTCTAATTTTTATTGTTTCTTTCCCTCTGCTTCCTCTTACATTTTTCCTTCTCTAGTTTCCTATGGTAGAAATGTAGATTTTTTATTTTTTGTAATATGTGCATTTTAGCACTACATATTTTTCTTGAAGAATATCTTTTATACATTGCTAAAAGATGTATTTACATTTTCATTTATTTAGTTCATAGTGTTTTTAAATTTCTCTTGACAGTTCTTTGATCCAGGTGTTATTCAGAAATAAGTTATCTAATTTCCAAATATTTGGTACTTTTCCAGCTGTCTTTTCTTCCCTGATTGTGGTTTAATTCTGCCAGGGACTGAGCGTGTACTCTGTGATCGCTGCTCTCCTAACTGTGAAGGTGTGCATGGCCCACAGGTCTGTCTTGGCAGAAGTTCCTGCGAGCTTGAGAAGAAGGTGTGTGCTGCTGTTGCTGGGTGTGGCATCCTACAAATGTGCACTCCTGCTTCAGTTGATTGATGGTGGTGTTCAGGTAAACTGTGTCTGTATCAATTTCCTTGTGCGCTTGATCTGTCAGTTAGTGAACCAGGGTTGTTGATATTTCCTGCCACGGTCATGGATTGGTCTCTTCCATCAGCTCTGTCAGTTTTGCTTCGTGCATTTTGATACTGCTGTTGCCAGGCACACACGAGGGACTGTCCTGTCTTCAGGGAGAATGGACCTTTGTCAGTCTGGGACGGCCCTCTTAGCTGATGCTGCCTTGTTCTAGCCTGCACTGTGAGAGACCTGGCCTTTGATTAGTGTCAGCATAGTCTGTCTTCTGCATCTGGTCACCTTGGATCACTCTCTCCATATTTGAAATTGCTTTCTTATAGCCTGTGGGACTTGCTTCTTAAACCCTCCTGGCATCCTTTGTCTTCATTCCTGCATTTGGACCATTCCTGTAGTTGTAGTGGTAGGTGAATGAGTATCTGTCGTGGTTTAACTGTTTTCTGTTTGTTGCATTAGTTTTTGTTCCTTGGCCTTCTTGTGTTTTAACTATTTTGTTATTTACTCTTATTTCTTCTCTTAGCACGTTAATTAAAATTATCGTGGTTTTTTAACGGTAGCAAAGTTTTATAAAAGGTAGGAAAGGAAGCAGGCTGCAGAGTGAGTTTGGACCAGGTGAAAGTAGGAAAAGGAACACACCTTACAGTGTGAGGGCGGCCACTGTGTCTGCGGTTATTTTTCAGAAGCACTTAGTGGTTGCGCTAGGCTTCCCGTTACATATGCTGACTTCTCATTCATCTTTCCTGAGGGGTAGGGGGCGGGCACAGTGTTTTCAGCTCTTCCTGGGGTCCCTCGTGACAGTGCACTGCCCTGTTCCTGTCACTCATGATCTGCCAGTGCATCATCACTCTTTTTATTGGAGTCAATCAGTTATCTCTTAGGTCAAATGATAATAAAAGATTTTATATTACACTCATTTATTCAGTATGCCACATTCTCCCCTTTATTCATGGAGATACAGTTTTGAAGCCTGTATAATTTTTCTTCTCTTTGAAGAAGTTTGTACTTTGAGAGAGAGTCTCAGGTTGGCCTTGAACTCATTATGTGGCCTAGGCTGGTTTTAAACTTACTGTGACCCTCCTGCCCCAGCCTCCCAAGTGCTAGGATTACAGGCATGCGCCACCACACCCAGCAGAAATTCTAATGTTTCTTGCAGAAAAGTCTCACAGTAAATTCTCTGTTTCTGATTTTTCAAAGAATTAATATTTTTCTTTCACTTTTGAGGAGTCATTTTGTTGGATATGTAATTCCAGGGAATTTGATGGGTAGGGATTGCTAAAATAGGTTGGCAGATTTTTCTAACACTTTTTTTTATCTTGTTTCCATGTTTTACATGGGAAATTCATTATAATTTTTTTTATGGTACTCAGGATTGAATCCAGGTCCTTCATACTGAGCTACGTCACCAACCATTTTAATTTTGAGACAGAGTCTTGCTAAATCACTAAGTTGGGAACTAGGCTCTTAACTTTTGACCACTGTGCCTCAGCCTCCCAGAATGCTGAAGTTACAGGCGTGCACCACCATGCCCAGCTCACTGTAATTCCTATCTGTGTTCCTTTGTAGGTAAGTTGTGTCTGTCCTCTAGGTTTTAAACCATGTATGAAATGGAAACCATGCACAGACCATTTCTGATCCTGTTAAAGTGAGGGTTTATGACCAAGAAGCACAGTGGGCCACACCCATGGGCAGAGCAGCCCTGAAACTCAGGAGGCAGGCATGTTTATGAGACCTCACACAATGCCAGCTATTTGTTTGTTTTTGTTTTTGTTTTCTTCAGGAAAGGCTGGGCCTGGGGCCTGGGAGAGTTTAGCTGCTGTGCAGCTCAGAGTTTGGAAGAGTAGGGTCAGCAGATCTTAGGATCACAGGCTATGCCGGTCCTCCACCCCTCATCTGCTACCCCGCTCAGATTCCATTTTCTGCAGCGTGACTACAGTACGCTTGCAGGGGCGCCAGCGTGGCCATTTAGGTGATTGTCCTGCTTGGAATTCTGTAGGCTTCTCTCAGCGGCAGCTTGGTGTCCATCTTTAATTTTGCAAGGTTCTCAGCCAGGATCACTTCAGACGTGCTGCTGCATCTGTTTCCTTTCTGGAAGTTTCTGTCGCCCTGGCTTCAGGCCTTCTTCTCTTTCCTCTGCCATGACAGTCCACACTTGGGCCAGTCAACACCCTCCTCCCTGTGGGTTCCCGTGCTTTGGGTCCTATTACATCCTTTCCATCCTGTGCAGAGGCTGATGGGGGAGCAAACTGTCCTGTATCTCAGGACCGAGTGCCCTTGTGGCCCCCTGCACAGTACCATCTGGTCGAGAGGTGTTCCTTGTCCCTCCTAAGCCCAGGGGCTGACACCTTTCTCCCTGAGGGAATGTCACACTGATTCCTTTCTCCACCCTTTGCCCCAGGGGAGGAGTCTTAGCCCTCCCTGTGAGACTGAGGTGAGGATGAAACCCAGGAAGGTAGGGGCCATGTTCCAAAACTGTGGCCTGAACCTCCCCTCTCCACCTCCAGCTCTTCGGTCATCAGGATTGCACCTCTGTGACCTACTGGTCACCACCAGCTGGGGCTGTGATGCCCAGAGCCTGGTAAGCAGGTTTCCGGATCTGGGCTCAGCTCCTCTGATGCCTCAGTGCTCTCAGGAGTACAAGGAGCCTGGATTCCCAGTTTCTCAGCAAGCATGGGGGGGACACGTGTAAATTTTCTATATTTTGATTGTGAAGCCCTAATTGAGCTTTTTATTTAACTTCTTTTTTCATATGACAGGGAATGCTGGCATTCAACAGCTGACAGTCACTGTTACGTTATGAATGTGCCATGAGTTACCACTGCCAACCTGTCACCATTATAAACAATTGCAACATGCAGTTCAGTGAGCGACCTTGTCTGACAGCTTCAGAATTTGTGCATTTCCACAGGGTAACTTCCTGGAAGGCATGTTGTTGTGTTCATAGCATCAGACTGCCCTAAAAAGATTCAGATTCTTGTCCGCCAGCTGTGTGCATCTCCATCTTCCTGTTCTTAATAAGTATATTGTCTATAAATCTTATTAGTTTTTGTCAAACTGATAGGAAAAAATTGTTCTTTGTTTTTATTTGCATTTCTCTGATTATAAGTGATATTTCAGTACTGTGTCATGTGTGTTGTATACTATTTTTACTGGAAAAATTTAATTATAAGAATTCCAGCTGGGTGTGGTGGTACACGCCTATAATCCCAGTATTTGGGAGGCTGACGCAGGAGTTCAAAGCCAATTTAAACTACACGGTGCGTCCAAGGCCAACCTGAACTAGGTAACAAGACCAAGTCTCAAAAAACTGAAAAGAAAAGAAAAAAAAAAAAGAATTATAAGAGTTCTGTGGATACTCTAGTGAGTAATACTTGCTTAGAAAGGCTGGAAATATTTTGTACCACTCTGTTGTCTTTTGGCTTTGTAGTATTTTTAGCCATACTTTTTTTTCCCCTTTTAAGAAGAATTTACCTAAACTGTTTCTTTTTATATTTACTGCTAATATTTTTTATTGTTTGTTTACATTTAGATCTGTAATCCATTTGGGATTATTAGTTTTTATTTATGGAAGACAGAAAATCACAACTTTATATTTGAAACAGTCTGCAGACTTTTGTAGAATTTTCTCCCCCAGTACCTAATCACAGTTGAGAAGGAGCACGGTTGGATTCATGCAGGCATGAATACCTGTCAGGACAGGAGTGCACAAGGAGTGAAGTTACTGGCTAGAGTTTAAAAACAGGCTGACCTCTGCAGGGGAAGAGGAGAACTGAGAGAAGTCAAGAAATACATACTTCAGTGAAGACCACAGAGTGAGTGAGTGAGAAGAGTAGATGCATGAAAAGATGATTCAGGGCAAGATTTCAGAATTTAAGATCTCAGAAATAAATGGGGTAAACCCAATAAGGTGGCACACACTTGTAATCTCAGCACCTAGGAGGCTGAGGTAGGGGGAGTTTGGCTAGTGTGAGGCCCTCAAGACTACATAGTGAGATCAGGCCCAGCCTAAACTACATTGTGAGCCCCTGTTTCAGAAGGTAAAGGAACCAAAGAAAGAAGAGATAGAGACAGAGACAGAGAGATAGGAAGGAAGGGAGGAAGGGAAGAAGGAAACACTGTGTATGGCTGCTTTCACAGAATGCTGAGGATTTCATTCAGGTCAGCCTGTAGAAATTCCCCTTTTCGATGATGTAATTGAATGACGCCATATTCATCACACCAGCTAGCTTGTGCTTGGGGCTAGAGCTCCTATCAGAGGTCTCATTTGCTGCTCACAGGCTGGTGGGAGCCCAGCTGGAGGTGGGGCGCAGGCAGATGTAAGCAGCAGCTGTGCCCAGTCCTTCCTGGCCACTGTTCACAGGCAGGGCTGATTTACCCTTGATGTGGAGCACGCTTTCATACAGGAAGGGGGTGGCCTGTGTAGAATGCACCGAGAAATGTGGGGGAGTTGGTCTTAAGCAACTGTACTTTATCGTGTAAAGGAGAGGGCTGCGCTTGTCAATATTTGATAGGTGAGGCTGAACTATGATAAAGACTTTTCAACTCAGACACAAAGCCTAATGCTTCAGACAGTAATAAACTGTTTTTATTAATTAGTTTGGTGGTCCTGGGGATCAAACTCAGGCCTCACACGTGCTGAGCAAGTGCTCTACCACTGAGTTGCACCCCTACTCCCCAGAAATTAGGGTTTTGAAAATCAAATCCAGAACTCTAGCTATTGTTCTTTCTTATTATACATATTGGGTTATAGACACCATTTGTTGGGGTTCCTATCAAAGATTTTTGCCCTTATTCTTAGAAGTATAAGACAGGAACCAGTATTTTTCCTGCAGAGATGAAAGATGGGAGAAACCTAAGGAATTCCTGGCGAAGCTGTGAGATTCTCCTCTACCCAATGAGCTTCCTTCTCCCTTCTCTCCTGGAAGCAAAGAGTTACTTAGGAAAGCTCTTGGAAGTTCTTCACTGAGCTCCTCAAAGGCAGTCAGTCACATGAGAAATACTGTATATTTTAAAATTTGGACCGTTGGCTTGGTCCGTATCCTTCTGTAATTTAAATAATGAAAAACTGCTTACAGGATTTGGGGCAAGGATGTTTAAAGAGCTTTTTAGTGTTGTAATATGAGAAATTAGATTAAGGCTTGCAATCCAGGCTCACTGCTGTCGTTAACGCATTGGTACTTAAATACCTCCAGTGCCAGCCCACACTTCTTCTTGTGGTGGAAAAGAATAAGATAGGATTTGTATTACAAAGCTAGATTTTATGTGCAATAATCTTTGTAAGTATTTTTAAAAGCCCTATTAACATCCTCTCAAAACATAATTCTATGGTTTGTCCTCCCATTATGTCTAGCATTTCTCTCTTACTGTATTGTCTCATAAACTTCTAGTAAACATCCAGCTAACAAATAAATTTTCTCTTAATTTTTTTTATCTTTTTTTTTAAACGTCTTGCCTTGTAGTTAGCTAGCTTTTCCCTCCTTTGTCTAATTACTCTACCTGCAGAGTATACCTGTGAAGGCAGAAACTGCTTTTAGTAAGATTCCTTATTGATCTTAATAAGGCTCACTGAGGCCTTTATCCTGTCTTTTTCTACCTACAGGGCCCCCTGCCCTACAAAATGGAATTTTTACCCCTAGTTTTTTGAGGCATCTCCTCACTGATTTCCATAGTGGTTGAACTGGTTCACACTCCCACCAACAGCTTAGAAGAGTTCCTTTCTCCCCATAGCCCTGTCGACATTTGTTATTGTCTGATTTCTTGATGATGGCCTTTCTTTCTGGGGCAAGATGGAATCTTAGTGTTGTTTTAATTTACATTTCTGTGATGGCCAACAATGTTAAGCATTTCTTCATGTATTTATTGGCCATTTGTACCTCTTCTGTGAAGAGTCTGTTCAGTTCATTTGCCCATTTTTGGATTGTCTTTTATTTTTTTGAGGGGTCTAATTTTTTAAGTTCTTCTTATATTCTAGATATGAATCCTCTGAGGAATAGATGGCAACATTTTTTTTCCATTCTGTAGGTTCTGTAGGGTGTCTCTTTACTCTGTTAGTTGTTTCATTTTGCTGTGTAGAAGCTTTTTAATTTGTATGATCCCATTTGTTGATTCTTGGTACTATTTCCTGGGCAACCAGGGTTCTTATGTCTGTGGCTTCAAGAATTTTACCTGTTTTTGCTTCCAGTAGATTAATGTATTTCTGTTTTAACAGTTAGTGGTTTGCTTTGTTTTGTTTTACCCATTTTGATTTTAGTTTAATACATGGTGAGAGATACGGGTTTAGATTCAATCTTCTGCATGTGAATAGTCAGTTTTCCCAGTGCTGTTTATTAGAGAGGCTATCTTTCCTCTAGTACTCATAATTTTGCATCTCTAAAATATAGTAGTCTAAGGGCTTATAGTAATTCCTTTCTGTCCCTTGCTTAAATAACTGAAAGTGCATAAAAAGGAATTAGATGTTTTATGAACAAGGTGAAGGAAGAGAAGAAAGGGCATTTATTGAATGTCACTAAAGAACTTAGCACACTGCACAAGTGGTGCTGTGTACACTTCACAAAGGGACTGTGAAAGAGAATACAGATGAAAGAAATTCAGGCAGGTAGGTACAAGCGTTTCACCAGAAAGTATTTATGGTATGGGCTTGTTTATACAAATTCGATGGGTAGGTGCCAATTCTTTCTAAGTTTTCCGCTTATTTTGTGATGTGAAGTGTGTTTTAAATATAAGCGTTTAAGTGTACACAAAAGAATGATGCAGACGTCTGATAGACTTAAGTGTTTCATGGTAAATTTCCATCAAGATTATAAGGATATTCATTGTGACATTTGTTAAAGAATTATAGTTACAATTTGGGTCGAGATGGCCCCCCAAAGCCTCATGTGATTAAGTGAAGCATTTGCAGAGGTAGCTAGATCTAGAGTGTGTGATGCCAGATGTATGATTGCTGGATCAGTCCATTGATTGACTTAGCACTGCCCTAATCCTGATAGCCTGGATACAGTATAAGGGATAGAAAGACGCTTGTCTTGTCTCTTGTTGCTTTGCTACCTTCTGCCTACCATGAGCGCTTTCTCTGCAGTACTCTCTGCCATGCCACCCTGCCTTGGAGCCAGCCAATTACAGACTGAAATCTCTACAATCTGTGAGCTAAATAAACCTTTCCCCCTTTTACTTTGGGCCTAGGATATTTTGTCTTAGCTACAAGAAAAATAACTAAGACACTGACTTTACTCAGAACCATTACTATAGAAGTCAGGACATCATGATGTGGTTTTGCAGCGGAGGAGAGAGAGTGAGCTCAATGCCTAATATAGTAAGGAAAAGAGGGGCTCCTAGCCCAGGCGCAGGCTGGGGCTGCAGGTGGAGGATCACCAAGAGCAAATGCCAGGGAAAGGAGGGGAGACTGACTGAACCAGGTACAGGGTCTCTTGCTGAAGGCAGGGCAATTGGTCACATGTCTCCTACTGGCTGCTGAGAGGTGTGTAGCTCAGTCAGACACCAGGGGTGGTCAGAAGTGATGGCTGGGGACTTGACTAAACAGAATAGCAGGATTCATATTAAAATTGGACAGAACAGAGATAAACAAAGAAGGCGAAAAGTCAGGACCCCGTTGAAGAGTTTGGTAAAGGAGAAAAGCTCTGTCACTTGTAGCTAATTGCTACCTTTTTATGTCTAACATGCCGTAAGTAGCTTTAGTGCAGTAGCTTGATTACAACTCTTTATTGTTTGTCATAGTGTGATCCTTTTTTAACCAAAATGAAGAGTGATTAATTTTTAAGAAAAATTGATTTCTTTTTCACATTCTGATTGTTCCTCGATGCTAAATAAATAAACGTGCTCAGTATAGTTGCAGTTTCTATGAATTTTTTAAAAGTACATACATCAGTTGAGTACGCTGGTGAAGGGCACTGGAGCTAGAAGGCCTGGAAGCCTTTTTGCCCTGTGGGACTTCGAACCAGCTCCTGTCTTAGGGGTCTTCATTAAAGGAGGAAACGGTCCCATTTATAACAGCAACAAAAAAGGACTCAATTATTATAATAAACTTAACTAAAGAAGTAAAAGACTTCTGCACTGAAAGTGATAAGACTCTAGTTAATTAAGACAGATAAATGCAAAGATCGCATTGTCATGGCTGCATAGAATTAACATTGAAGCGTCTACACTGCCTACAGTTATCTACAGATTCAGTACAGTGTCTTTCAAAATCCCAGTGGCACTCTTTACAGAAATAAAAAGTGCATACTGGGAGCTATAGGCTCGTGCCTGGAATTATAGCTATGCAGGAAGATGAGGCAGGAAGATCCCTTGAGACAAGGCATCCAAGCCAGCGAAGGCAATATATATAGTAAGATCCTACTTCAAAAAGAAAAAGAAGAAAAACAATTGATATGTAACCATAAGTACCCTAGCAGTCTTGAACAATAAGAACATAGCTGAAAGCCTCATGCTTCTTGATTTCAAAATACATCCCAAAGCTTCAGTAATCTTAGCAGTGTGCACTGGCATTCAAACTAACACGTGGTCAGTGAAACAGAATAGAGAGCCCAGAAGCGATTCCATGCATTTACTGTTAACTGATCTTAACAAAAGTGCCTAAAACACACCATGAAGAAAAGCAGTCTCTCTAATAAATGATGTTCTTATAAAAGGCTGAAATTGGACCCTTACACAATATGGGAATATCAACTCAAAATAATTTAAAGATTTAAATGTAATGTGAAAAGGCAAGAAGCTACAAGAAGACAGCGTAGTGACAAACTTCTTGATATTGATAAGGCAGTGATTTTTTTCAACAGGACAAGTTTGTTTTGCAGCGAAAGCAAAGTAAGTGAGATTGCATCGAAATAGAAAGCTTCCCCAAGCAAAGGAAACTACCACAAATACCCCAGCAGTTAGGAGGGAACCTCCAGAATGGGAGAAAAATGCTTGCAAAGCATGTATCTGTTAAGGAGTTAAGATTCAAAATATAGAAGGGCCTCCTACAACTGATAGCAAAAACCCAAACAACCTAATTTGAAAATGGGCTAAGGGCCTGAATAGACATTTCTCAGTAGCAGACCTAGAAATGACCAACAGTTATGTGAAAAGATGCTCGAAATCAGTCATCAGGGAGGCCAAGAGGCATCATTTTATGCCTGCAGAATGCTCCTATCTGAAAGGGGAAGGGGAGCAGTTTGCCGAGACAGGGAAGAAAGGGGGCAATCATACGCTTTTGGGATTGTAAGCTGGTACCCCTGTTATGGAAAACAATTCACAAGTCCATTAAAGATTAACAACAGGGCCTTATGCTCCAGCAGTCCAGCTTTCAGATATGGACACACAAGAAATGGAATCTGTGTCTCCAGGAGACCTGCCCTCCAGAATAACCTCACCGCAGGGCCACTCACAATAATCAAGATGTGCAAACAAGGGAAGTGTCCCTTGACCGAGAAGTGGGTTTAAAGAAACTAAGGTGAATAGACATACCCATTGAGTGCTGCTTCACACGGAAGGAAATCCTGTCATATGTGACAGTGTAGACAAACTGAGGAACTTACGCTGAGGATGAAGTAAGCCAGCCACGCAAATACAGGCACTGCACCAAAGTCGTCTCTGTGAGGAATCGAACCTAGACCACCTGGAAGCAGAAAGAGTAGGGCGGGAGCTGCCAGGGGCTGGGCCAGGGCTGGATGGGGAAATGGTGGTGCCCAGTTATCAATAAGGGACAGCACCGTGACTGTAGTTAACGGTACTGTGTTTTTTTTGTTTTGTTTTTTTCTCCTAACTTGGTTTGGTAACATATTACGAGTTCTTGCCACATTTTTGTTAATGG
Source organism: Cuniculus paca (assembly GCA_004365215.1). Lineage (NCBI taxonomy): Eukaryota > Metazoa > Chordata > Mammalia > Rodentia > Cuniculidae > Cuniculus > Cuniculus paca. The sequence goes on along the minus strand of RJWT010002365.1, from coordinate 3,878 downwards.
TAGGTTTGAGAGGTGATGGATGGGCTCCTCAGTCTGATTGTGCTCATTGTTTCACGGAGTGGACATGTATCAAAATGTCAAGGGAGCGCGGGTGTCAGATACCACGATACCTGGTGCTGCCTCAGTTCACGAACTTCATTTGTACTATGATTTTGGAAAAGATGGCTACACCTGTATTTGTCTCCAGATGCAGTTTGCAAACAGAAATAAAATTTTGCCAAGTGCTTCTTCTCGCGAACCACATTGTTTACAAACAAAAGATTTCGTGAGTCAAGGGACCACTGTATAGGAAGAGTGTGTTGAAATGTTCTGTACCGCAGCAGGGTGACTGAGTTCACAATCAATTTATTATATATTTTATAATGTATAATACAAGGCCATGATAGATGTTTAAAGAGAGCAAATGCTACGTCTTTGGTTTCTTCAGGACATATTACACATGCGTATCAAATGATCACACCCTACCCTGAAAGTATTATATGAAAATTAAAATGTTTCTCTAAAACACTTAAAAACAGCTAGTTGTACACTGTGAAAAAATACTTTTTTTCCCTTAATTATACTACAGTAAAACCTAGGGAAAAGTGGGGCCCATCCTTTCTTCGGTCCCTGTACTTATGTGAGAATGATGGGCCAACGAAGTGGTCTCAGAGTGCTTGAAACTCAAAATAACCAGTGAGTCTTGGGTTTTTAAAAATTTTAAATGGTTCAGACCCATGTGAAAGTTGGGCTGTCTTGGGAAACATTAAATGAATAAACAGCCAGCTTTGAACTGGACTGTTTGTTACTTCGTGGGTAGATAAGCTCAGCCCTTTCCTGTGTGTCCAGGGCTCCGTGCACAGCCGGGCACCTGGGACAGGTCAGGTGCTCCTCGCTCAGTTGTCCTGCAGAGCAGATGGCCAGTGGTGCAGTTCCTGTGCCCTTCACCGCGATGAGCCCCTTGAGGGCTGCTGTTGCAGGCCCCTCTGGTCATGAGCATGCTCCTACATGCCACATCGCGTCAGCTCCACATGCTCAGAGCAAGTGTGTTTCAGACGCATGTTCTTCTTTGAAAAACCCACAAGTAGATGTTTAGTAAATATCATGCTAACATTGAGGTCCGTTTCATTTCTTCATAAAGGGCATGCAGCAGAATTTAAGATTAATCTCAGTGTTGCCTGCCTTTCCTCAAACTCAAAAGCAAAGTGATGTTTATCCACATTCTGTATGTCCCTAATTGTGCTCCTAGTCTTCCCTGATTTCTTTTGTAAAATACCCTGTTTTTGTGTCTGAGATTAGCTAATTGCTGGCACAATTAATAGTGGTTGATAGGGACTAATGATCCTCTCTAAAAGCTTAGTGTTATTGAAGCTGTGTATACTTTAGTGTGGTAGTTAGTTTATTTTTTAACTATGGCTGAAGTTAAGATACATTTTACATTAGGATTCATTACACACTTAGACATTGTTGCCTAAAGTAAACTTGATGACCCAGTAGTATTTTATCCTTATCCTGTGTATTCCAATACTTTCTATGTTATTTCTTTAAAAAGAGTTGCTCATCACTACCCATTAAATGAATTCACACAGTTTGCCAGTGATGTCAGATTATAGATTGTGAAATGAGGAAGTGGTCTTTAGGTATACAGTCATTCTCATTGTCCCTGCAGGATTTCTATGATATATTTGGTGACCATTTCATTTAGTTTGCATGTTTTCAAACCAACACACTTTCATCAGGTATTCAAAATGTAGTTTGTGATCTAGGAAAAAAAAACTTTTAATTAAAACTATAAAACTTTGAGGGAGTTTTGGCTGTATGTTTCCAAGTTAGGGAGAACTTTCTGTTTCTCTGTTCTTTTTTAACAGGTGCCTAATTATTAAGCAGTATATTAAAGTTTGTGGTTCTTTTATTTTTTAACTTGATCTGGTTAACTTAATTGGAAATATTGGTTGCTTGTCCAGCTAATGTTTACATTTTATATAAATTGTGGCAGAGGCAGGAGAAACTTTTAAGTTCCATGATTCCTAATTTGTCATTCAGCAAGATTTATCCAAAGTTAGCTTTGCTTCTCTATCGAAATTTTTTGTTTGAAGAACTGGAAATATTTTAGGCAGAATTCCCTGTTTTGAGGACTATGATTAGCTTTTATCTGCAGGCTTGGCCTGGTCAGAGTGGGGACGTTTTGACTGTTGCTGTCTTGCCGTCTCCCTGCAGAATTAGAAGAGCTTCTCAGCAGCCAGCCAAGATGAACATGGTGAAGAGGATCATGGGACGGCCGCGGCAGGAGGAGTGCAGCCCACAGGACAATGCCTTGGGTCTGATGCACCTCCGCCGGCTCTTCACGGAGCTGTGCCATCCGCCCCGGCACATGACCCAGAAGGAGCAGGAAGAGAAGCTGTACATGATGCTGCCTGTGTTCAACAGGGTGAGTGCACTTGCAGGCGGACGCCTGCCTCCCTCGCCATACCCAGCGGGCCATCTCTGGGGCAGTGGGAAGTCACAGGAGAAAGGACTTAGAGGAAGCCTTGGATTTTACAAAGCCTGATGTTGGCATTCATTTTATAAAAGTTTGCTGCTAAGGTAACAGGGCAGGGCATGCAGCTCGCTTAGGATGACCCTCGCATGGTGAGACCTCTTCCGGTCTAACAGCTTCAAGAGGTGTGGGCTGTGTGGAATGCCGCTGCAGGGTGGGGGTGACATTTCTGTGACAGTGTTCCCCTGCTCCCAAGAGATGGGTTTATTGTTCCATGTGGTGCAACTGTCCAGGCTCTGTGTATCCTTTAGCGACTGCCCAGTTCGTGGTGGTGTACTCCTATAATCCCAGCACTCGGGAGGCTGAGGCAGGAGGATCGTTGCAAATTCGAGACCAGTCTGGGCTACAAAGTGAGCTCAAGGCCAGCCTGAATTGCATAGGAAGACCTTGTCTCAAAAAGAGAAAACAAAACAAAACAAAACAAAAAACTGCCTAGTTTGCTTTGCTGTCGCGGGGATTTCATGTGATTCTTCTGTAAGGATAAAGTTGTATGCTGTAGAGAATCTACGCAGAATCAACCTTCTGATGTTGAATCCGTGTAACAGCCTTGTTGGAGCTTTTGAAAGTAACCTTTTTATATTGATCATAGGTTTGTAAGCACACAGTTTTAAAAAGCCAAGGGGCTCCTCAGTCCTTTAGCTATCCTGCTGCTCTCCATCACTAATTGCTGCTGCTTCTTAAGCTTTTAAGTAACATTTTCACGGCAGCCTCTTGATTATTCAGTTTTAATTGACTTCCTGCTGGGGATCCGAGTTGGCCCTTTTACTTCCTGTCCTTCCAGCTGTCACCCACACGTGTGCTCATACTGCCTTGCGTGCTCCTCGCCTGCCCTCGCTCAGTGTGCTTTTGTTGTGCACCGTGGTCTGTTTGCACCCTGCGGACTTGGGTAGAGAGGTTGTACTGGGCCACCGCTTTTCCAGTGCTGCACAGTGTTACAGAGCTCGCTGCCTCCAAGACTTCCTGCTTGGTGCAGTTTGTCTTTCTCGCCATGTGTATGTCTGTCTCCTTGTCCCCCTCTCCTTTCTTCCTTTCTCTCACTCCCTGCCCGCAAATTTATTCTTTTTTTTTGGTACCAGGGATCGAACTCTCGACCTCGTGCTTGCCAGGCAGGCACTTCAGCCTGCCCCCATTCGTTCTTTTGTCTCTCTACCTGGCTTTTTTCCTTTGCCCTCACTGCCTTCCCCTTTTATCTTTTTATTAGTACCAGTGCACAGTACGTGATGTCGGCATGCCCTGTGTGGAGTTGGTGTGTGCACACGACACATCTGAATCCCTCCCCCTCCCTTTCCCATTTAGGAAAGATCTAGCTCCCTGTCTCCTGTGATCTGTCTTTCACTTTGCTCCTTATTTATTTATTTATTTA